>JAECMU010214546.1:0-17537 GCA_016106625.1 Dracogyra subfuscus | reverse complement strand
ACCCCTGTCTAATTTCTATAACAAGCGGACAACGTTGTTTACAGGTTGGTATTTTTTTATTTTTCATAATTCTGGACAAAATATTAATTTTAAGTTTCAAAAGATGAAAGAAATAAAAAGTACCTGTAATCAAATATATTATATAAAAAAATTACCGTTGGATAAGTTTTATTTACTGTGTACCAAGCCAAAACAAGGGTGCGAAAAATGACTGTCGTCGACCTTAAAAACTAGAGTCCGTCCCACAGGGAATGCCTTTTTTCATACTATGAAATTGACTACACATTATTTATTTATGAGCCAATTGTTGTCTAAATTGGACACAAAAATAGTATTTTTTAGTTATTTCCTAATCACTTTTACTTTTCTTCTTACATGAAACAAAACTGAAATTATTTACAAAAAACATATGTATAGATGGATGGGACGGGCTGTAAATGAAGGTATGAATATGTAAGAACCTCAGACATTTGGCCAAAAATAAAAATATCTGGTATATCTATAATCAAGCATTTTTAAAAAAAACCCCGAAAGGTAAATAATTGACAGTAATAAAAAATAAAGTTGTTACGTATAAATTTATGATAACAATTTAAGACCACATTTTAATCAGTATGTATATGGACTGTCTATGTAAGTGATAGAGATAGTCTTATTCAACGTACTATGCTAGCAATAGAGCACTGCAGCCTGCTGGATCTAAGACCAAGATGATGATCTGCCAATGCACAGGTGTACTATATACATCCGGCAAGGGAAGACAACTCTGCAGTGGAGGTTATGACTCCAGGTCGTATAGTATTGTTGTGCTGGCACTAAGTAAGTATGAACAATAATGAAAATTAGGAATTTTTATTTTTATTTTACAGCAGCAAGACATTTATTGTCTATTGAATTCTAGAGTTGTTACGATCATGCTGTTTTGTTTTTCTCTTTCAGATGTATTAGTATGGTCTAGTGAACGGGTCATAAAATGGGTTCAATCTATAGGCCTTCGAGAATATGCAAATAATCTCCTTGAATACGGAGTTCATGGTGCTCTTTTAGCTCTCGATGAAAGCTTCGACCACAACAGCATGGGGCTGGCTTTACAAATACCAACGCAATCTACTCAAGTAAGTGAAAATATTAATTTTTCTAGTTTAAAAAAAAGCTTTTTATCTACAGTAGTTTTGTGAATAGGATAACATGTTGTGATCATCATCCGTTTACATTAACCGATCAATGATTGATTAATAAACAGATAAAATGTATTTTGGAGCACTAAATATTTTACTTTATGGGTTGCTACTAAATGGAAAAAATGTAGCGGGTTTCCTCTCCAAGACAATACGTCAAAAGTACCAAATGTTTGACATTCAGTGATTAATAAATCAATGTGCTCTAGTGGTGTTGATAAACAGAACCAAATTTTTTAACTTGGAGAGACAAGAACTGGGATGTGGAGGTGGACAGCGAAAGAAGTTGAAAGATAGGAGGAGTTGCCAGATCGGGAAGAAATGAGATGAAATTCAAAGGAGAGAAAGGAAAGGGGGCAGTGGGATAATTAAAAAAATAATAATAAATAAATAAATAAAATTTAACTTTAGGGTTGGACATGACGTTTTGTTTATTTTCAATATTAAACCTATGGGGGTTTTTTTGGTTAAAATAATTGAAATGTTTATATATTTTGGTAGTATTTTTATTTCATATCAAAGTCCATGGACTAGAAGACAAGTAAGTCTGTATTGTACTTGATTATAAAACATGTACTCAGTTAAATGCTTAAAATTAATATTTCAGGGAACATTTTGTTCAGCATTGCATTGTGATTCGTTACACAAGTTTCAGATATCGCTACACAATTTTAAGACATTAAACAATAATTTTTAATTGACTAGAAATATTGCTAATCAAGATTTTGGAAACAGAATGTTCCTTGTAATGTTTTATCACACACAGTCAGTCAGAACGTCACAAATCTGGGGCCTAACTCACAAAGCTTTCTTATGCTCTGCTAGACAACACAGCATCCTCTTTGCAAGTATTTTAGCAGTGCACTGCGAGATCGTAAAGTTGCGGAAGTCTAGTGAATTAAGGCCCTGGCCATTACAAAAATAATTTGGAGTATATCTAAGTTATATTTTGACCATGTTTTATCTTTTTCTTCAGGCTAGACAGGTTTTAGAAAGAGAGTTCAACAATCTTTTAGCAATAGGCACAGACCGACGGCTGGACGAGGTAGGTCAGTTAACTTTCTGTAAAGTACCCATCCCGCCGCCCACAGCCGCCTGATGGCCTTCACCTCTCTGTGTGTGTGTGCTACTTGCTGTACCTCACTGCTGGTTTGGTGTGCTTACCTCTTTACATGATTTACAGATTTACTGGTGTATTTATTTATTTTTTATTTATTTTTTAAATTATTTATTATTATTATGCTTTGCTCTTTTTTACACCTTACTATTTTTATTTAGTTCCTTAATTTTATTTATTTTTTTGGAAGGTTTTAATTCGTTACTAAACACAGAATGCAATCAAGTTTATTTTAAATATGATAGATTAATCAGTTATGTTCAAAGAAGCTCTTGTTTGTCACATTAAGTTTAGCTCTGTTGGGTTATCCTTAAAATTACAGACCCTAATTTCAATCCGTAAAAATGGTCACTTAAATTTAGTTAATCTACAAACCTGTAATATATTTGGATAAAGTTACTTTAAGAGAGTGAAACAAGAGTGTGATGTTGAACCGGTGAATCACTTTTAAAAAATTGAATAAAAATAGACGCACATGGTTTTTTTAAAACATGAAAAATGCATTTTATGATATTAAAAACACCAGGATGACCAGAACCTCTACGGTTCTACAGGAATGGATAATCTAAACTATAAAAATCTAAGTAAGGTATGATTTTAGTTACCAAAAATGGCTCAAATAGTGTATAAATATGCTCAAATAGTGTAAAATATGCCCTAGTGTTTAAAAACTGGAGTCTGCTACTTTAAGAATACATATTGTAGTAAATATATATTATAAATGTATTGCGATTTCTGTGACTTGTAACCCTTTGTAGAGGAGCACTCATATCAGTTTATGAGACTATTTTCTTTAAAGGTTTCCCAAATGTGGGATGTTTTAAAGTAGACTGGTACTTCACTCTTACTAAAAATAGAGTGTTTTCCTTACACAATGTTTTTTTTCTCCTTTTTTAAAACCTATTTAAAAAAACCCACAAAATTTGAAATTTGTTTATTCAAATGACTAATATTTTCATGTTATGCTTTGAGGTATACATTTTCATTAAAACATATTAAATTTTTTTTACAATATATTATTTTGTATATCTCTAAATATCATTTCGAGCCGGCTTTGCTTGTGTCTGTTGATAATCCTTACAATAAAATATTTTTATACTTATATTGCTCTTAAAAACTATAAAATTGATTTTAATATGGTATAATTTAATGAGTGTTGTTTTTGTTACTGATATAAATTTTGTTCTGTTTGTTTGCCTTGAATCACAACACTCCTAGCAGCACTGCATTCTATAAGTTACCTCTCAGGGCTTGAGATTAATAATTCATTATAAATGTATTCATAACATGACTTCAGTATAGTGTTACCGTAAGTTACAAGGAATATGTTTTGGGCTCTGCTATAACTTAGTGTAAGCCGTTAATTTGGATGAGTAATGAAAGTTACTTGATGATTTAATTTAAAAAAACCTACAAAGTCATTTGTGTAAAAACAAATTAAAATGTTTTGTATCCATTTTCTTAGCATTCAATAACAAAGAAAAATGTTCCTGTTGATGTCACGACTTTCAAAATTCGGGAAATAAAAAATGTTTTATGCATTCAAAATTCAATCAACTGATCTAAATCCCGCCTAATATTCAGATTTGCTCACTGCAATCTGGTTTTACTGAACGATGGCAGCTGTGGCTTACTGCAGGGCTTCTAGATTATGGTAGCCCCACTCCCATGGCTAGTGATAATCAGTGTTGGGCTAGTAAATAACTACCATTGCCATGCCCGACGGCTAGTGAAATTTGTTTCAAATGTCTATTTTGTAAATATGAAATCTTGCCCCCACCCCAACCCCCCAATCTTAGTCTTTTCAAGCTGTATCTTCCTCTTTAGCTGACATATCTGATCATTACTAGTGTTCAGTAAAATTGTAGTAACTGAAAGTAAAGTAGGGCTAGTGAATTTTTAAACATGGCTAGTACAATTTTTAAATCACTGATCCCATGGCTAGTAGATTTTATATACATTCTAGAAGCCCTGCTTACTGTAACGACTCAAAATCAACATGATGGTCGACTCAGATAACCTTTACTGTCACTTCAGAATTAAAATCTGTAAAATCTGAACTTACAAAATAGTTGACAACAACTTGAGAACATCTAGGATGCGATGACTGGTACTGAAAATCATGAATAACTTATTCATTACCGAAGAGTTAAGTGTCTGTCTGAGGTGCTTGCGTCACTTGATCCTCAGTGGATCCATTGGTGATTCAACTGATTGGAGTTTTTTTCTCATATCAACCAGTGCACCACAACTGGTCAAAGGCCATGGTATGTGCTTTCCTGTCTGTGAGAAAGTGCATATAAAAGATCCCTTGCTACTAATAGAAAAATGTGGCAGGTTTCCTCTGATGACTACATGTAAGAATTACTGTATGTTTGACATCCAATAGATGCTGATTTAATTAACCAATGTGTTCTAGTGGTGTCATTAAACAGTCTTACATCATAAGCAGGAATCTCAAGCCCTGAATCACACACCTACACACCAGTAACCATCCCAATGCTGGTTACATTATCCACCACATTTAGTGTTTTCTTATCCCAAGCATGACATTATAGATTCACTTCTAAAAAGTTGGGTTTTTTATGTATATACTAATGTAGTATTTTTACATACATTTTATGGTCATATTTAAAAGCTGTGTTTGCCTATTTCCAGGAATAATTATATTTTGATTTAGCGAAAATAGACATTTCATTAACAATATTTTGTTACAAATAATAATGTATTTGCATGATAAATGTAATAAGGAATAGACTTGTTGAAATTCTATATGTAACATAGAAATGTGGTATTCTGTATTTAACTAACTTATTTGTTAGAAATTGTGAAGAAAATAATCATATTTAGATTTTGCTGATTTTGTAAATAATAAAAATTAGATAACTAAACACAGTCACAAGACAGTATTTCATTTAAAACAGTATTCAAAAATAGGAATTTGCTTTTATTTACTAAATATAAAATTTTAAGTTTTTGCTACTAAGTCGTAGTTGCGTTAATGTCAAGTGACTAATATAGGCCAGTCTAGATTAATTTAATGAGTAATTTTACTTAAGTACATGTATTAATTAATATTTTGTGTTTTGTCCTGTATTGTATTAGGTGGTTTCTGTAAATTTTTTAATGAGTATCTTAATTGTGTTTTGTTACCTTTGGTTATTTGTTTTGTATTGTTTGTTTTCTAGAAGGCAGAAAGGACTAACTCGTTACGTTTACCGAGCACCAGTACATGTATGTTTTATTATGTATTGTGAGTGCACTAATAACAGCATACCCCTCTGTGGAACCCCATTCGTCCACACTTTTTAAATTTCTAAGATTACCATCCATCTGAAAACAGAAGACAAACCTGTTGTGGACAGACCTGTCTGCCCATGATATGCGTGCTTGAACAGTTCTCTGATGGAAGCATGCCACAAATTACCCACACCACACACACACACACACACAAAAGACAATTAAAGAGACCACAAAAGAAAAACTGATTTTATTTCTGTCTACAGCAATATACAAAACAAGCCCAGTATGCAAATTAAGCTGGTCTGACCAGGTCAGGATGACCTCCTTCGGATATCAAAAATTAAAATTATAAATAATCTTTTGTGTGACCATTTGGGTTTTGTTAATGACACATGCCAGCCCAGTATCTCCCCGCCTAACCATAAACTAATTTATATCGCTTAACTTGTATCACGAAACCATAGTTAACCTCAATTATTCAATTTCTAACAACAATTAACCCCTTATATTCTAACATCTAGACTCAAGTATTCTATTTGAGAAGTTGGTACAATTTATTGCGTACAGAGAAATCTCTTAGTATCAGGCCCTCTGTAAACACGAATTCCCGTAACACTGTATGTATTTCAGTCTCTTTTGAAATAATTCACATACAATACTAGCACTCAAATCATTGGTTCATGGTTTGTTTATATATATCCAGGTCCATATGAAGTTTTTGACATATTCTTGTTATATATCCAAGTCCATATGAAGTTTGTTACATACTCTCGTTATGTGTCCAGGTCCATATGAAGTTTGTGACATACTCTTGTTATGTATCCAGGTCCATATGAAATTTGTGACATACTCTCGTTATGTATCCTGGTCCATATGAAGTTTGTGACACATTCTCATTATGTATCCTGGTCCATACGAAGTTTGTGACATATTCTCGTTATGTATCCAGGTCCATATGAAGTTTGTGACATAGTCACGTTATCTATCCTGGTCCATATGAAGTTTGTGACATAGTCACGTTATCTATCCTGGTCCATATGAAGTTTGTGATATACTCTCGTTATGTATCCTGGTCCATATGAAGTTTGTGATATACTCTTGTTATGTATCCAGGTCCATATGAAGTTTGTGACATACTCTTGTTATGTATCCAGGTCCATATGAAGTTTGTGATATACTCTCGTTATGTATCCTGGTCCATATGAAGTTTGTGATATACTCTTGTTATGTATCCAGGTCCATATGAAGTTTGTGACATACTCTTATTATTCATAGGTAGAAGGAGTCTTTGTTACTCAACTGGTCAAAATTATTCATGAATATACTCTCTACCACTTCCTCAAAGTCAGCCATGGAATGATGACAAGTCTGAATATTGAAGTCCAGTTAAAACACTTGACATGACTTCGTGACACAATGGGGTTCCACTCAGTTATATTGCACTGTATTGATGTCAATTATTATTTCCCCATTAATAGCATGGTTGTGTTACGTACATCACTTTGTACATTACACCAGCCCTTAAGACAAAGTATTGCTTGTTGTAACTCAGCAGAAAATATTAAATTAGCCTGACATATTTATATGCCTGGGTTTGGGGAGGTTTTTTTTTGGAGGGTAGGCCTAATACACACTAATTTCAATCATTTTTAATACATTAAACTATGAAATAATGTGTTGGGATACAGCAAGCCAAGATTGTTTTAAGGGAGGTGCTTATGTAATATCAATGGTTGACAACCAGAAAAGGTTATGTCTTCTGTAAAAAGGAGAGTAGTTAGTTATTCCACTTTTTTCTTTCTCTTTTTGTTTTTTTAAGGGGGTGGTGTTGAATAGCCATGTAATTGGAATGATGCTGAGAGCTACATTGTTGTGTGTATGTCATTTAAAAAAAAAAAAAAAATTACCTTTCAGTTTTTTTGATTATAATTTAAATGTTAAACATTGTTTCTCTAAAAACCATGATTTAGTACATAGGATTGTCGATTGTGGTTGTCAGCCAACAATAATTACTAGAGAGATTGAGCAGTCAAATGTGAACTTCTTTGTGTATACTGTCGCTACAAGTACACATATAGACTTTTGGTTTTCCATCATAGAATACGTTATTTTTCAGTGTTGCAGTCTGTATTTTTTTGTCTTAAAGGGATATTCCTGAGTTTGCTCCAATGTAAGATGTTTCCGACTAATAAAATATTTCTACAAACTTTAATATTAAATATATTTTCTTGTTTAGAATATCAGTGTCTATATTCAACGTGTTACTGGTCATCTTAATAGTTGTAAGAAGCCCAAATTGAATTTTGTCTTGAAATAATTTAGGAAATAAGATGAAATTGAACCTAATACAAATATTAGAACGATCAGAAACACGTTTAATATACAGCCACTAATATTTTATGCAGAAAAATATATTTGATACGTAATTACAATCCTTTTAGTCGATAACATCTTAAAATTGCAGCAAACTCAGGAATGTCCCTTTAATATATAAGACATATATTCCTTACACAGTCTAGACATATCTATGACATCATTTGCAGGTAGATCAGTTGTGTGCAGAAGCTCAATCTCTCTATGACATGATTGTGTATGATTAAATCAATACTTAACACTCCTGTTACCACAGCATGTGTACAGATCTAAAATGAACAGATAAAATCGGATATGTATTGAACATCGTCTCAAAATTAATTGCCTAGACTCAACTGAGATCCAGAACCTGATTCTCAAAAGTGGACTACGAGAGTGGAAATCAGTATGTCTGAACTGCTGACATAGTAGACCACAAAGTCAATTATTTGGATACGTTTTTCGATAGAATAACACTCTTTTTATTTGTTAATTTATACTGAATTTCCTGCATATATCCAATTAATGTTCAAGTACGCTGCTCTAGACACACAGCTCTCGTTTGTCCAGGATAGTGGATTAGTGTGGGTGCAGGTACTCATTTAACGTGCCCCTATACACTTAAGGTTCAGGTGCACCCATCCCGAATTTAATCTCTAACATCACCAGTGACCAACTCCGAAATGGGATAGTGGGTTAGTAGTTATAGACGTTGATGTTGTTGCCTTAAAACCAATCCGCAAAGTCGTTAAACTGTGTGGAGGCTGGAACCGGGATGTTAACGTACAACTCTTGTCTGTCCATGATAGTGGGTTAGTGGTTATAGAAGTCAATGTTGTGGCCTTAAACCAACCCACAAAGTCGTTAAAACTCACACCATGTGGGAGCCAGAACCGGGATCCGAACCCACTACCTGCCAGCCGTAACCGCTCTATTGTTATAAAGCCACCATTCTAACTCGGAATGACTATAGCCTATACAGCCCTTACAGTTCAGACCATTGCTTCAGCACTTGTAGTTGTATACTAATGCTTATTACTAGGCACTTCTCACATTAAAAAGGCTGACGTTAATAGATTTTACCTTGCTTTTACATCAGCATTGCTGAACACTAGATCGAATTGTAAGGGCTACTATACCGGCAATCAGCTTTTTCCAGTGTACAGGTGTTAATCCAAATAGTTTTCACTTTGGACAATTGTTAAGGTATAATAATCCCATATTTATTGTCTAATATACTATAACATTCGTCTTTACTACTATTAATAACTATACAGTCTTTAGTGTTGCTTTTATTATGAATTACCAATACTATTAGAATTATCTATGGTAATGTAGTGTGTGTGTGTGTGTGTGTGTAGTGTATGCATATATAGTTATAATATGGAAAAACTAATTGTATTGACTGTTTTGAATAGGTCTATTGTATTTTTTTTTTTAACTTTATTTAATAATTTTAGCCTACAGTATTTTTGTTGTTTTTTTAAAAGAAAGAATTTATTTACTGAATTCAGATTGAATAAGTATACAGTACATTGTATAACCTCAACTAGATTATAGCAATGCCATGACTTATTAACTTAATAATTAATAATATGTTTAGAATTGTAGAATTTGTTTCTTTGAATGCTTTACTAAAAAAAAATCATTTTATTTTATTAATTCTCTAAATATTGATCCGTGTGCCTTAGATTTTTTAAATTCTTTTTTGCATGAGAAACAATCATGTACTTTTCTTTGAATCATTTAAATTTTAAATTTAAAAAAAAAATGTACATTTCAAATAGAGTCAGATCTCGTTATAACGACCACGTTCAGCCCCAAGTCACTTTGTCATTATATTGAATTTGTCACTGTAACAAATTTGTCATGAGTTATTTCCCTAACCATGATGACGTAAGGAAAAATATTGCTTAATAGATATTATAGTGTTGTTATAGTATTTAGATAATTATTGCATAGCAATTAAAAACATGTTCATGTAATAAAATCAGGTTAACTAAGTATTTAGGGGAGGTATTTAGCTCAGTTGGTAGAGTGTTCGCTTGAGGTGCTTGCATCACAGGATTGAACCACCTTGATGGATCCATTCAGCTAATTGTGTTTTTTTCCCATTTCAACCAGTGCACCACAGCTGGATAAAGACTGTGATATATACTTTCCTATCTGTGGGGAAAGTGCATATAAAAGATCCCTTGCTGCATTCGAGAAAAAAAAATGTAGCGTTTTTCTTCTAATGACTATGAGTCAAAATTACCAAATGTTTGACATCCAGTAACCGATGATTAATTAATGAATGTGTTCCAATGGTGGTGTTAAACAAAACAAAGTTTAAACAACGTATTTGACCATTTGCAGATGTTAATGCTGTTTTACTTATACTTAAACACTGGTGTGAATTTTACTGGTGTAGAAATACAAATACCATTGATGTTTGTTCACGACAGTTTTTAGTCAGATGGAAGGAAGGAAGGAAATGTTTTATTTAACGGCACACTCAACAAATTTCATGTATGATTATATCAAAAAACCTCAAATTTTTATTTGGGAAAAAAGGAAGAAAAAACCCCCGAAAACCTCCTACCCCCATATTTCTGGATGTTAATTTAATGTCTTAGGCCTTAGAAGTAGGGGTGGGTGGTGTATAGGGAACTGAAGATAATGCATAACCCCACTGACAAATCGAAGACAGGAATAATATATTAACTGCCTCTACCCCCATTGAAGTTTTGTTATTCCTATTTATTCCAGTTTGTACACAATTAGCTGAAAAAGATACATTTTTATATTCATATATAAATACTATATACAGTAGGCCTACCGCGTAACAGAAATTTGGCTAAAGCATTTTCAATATGGCTAATAAAAATTCCATTTGGCTAATATTTTGGCTAAAGGTATTTTTGATCCAGGGTGAGCCCTGTATATGGTGTCAGACATATGGTTAAGGACCAGACAGACATTGAGAGAGAAAACCTGCTATTTCCACTTGTTGATTAGCAGCAAGGGATCTTTTATATGCACCATCCTGTAGACAGAATAGCACAAGTCAGTATTTGATCTACCAGTCATGGTGCACTGGTTGGAGCTCAATGGTCCCACTAAAGGGGATCGATCCCAAACCGACCGCACATCAAGTGAGCACTTTACCACTGGGCTACGTGTCGTCCCTTGGTTATATGGGGTAAATTTTGTAGTAATGACAGTCATTATAATGAAGTCTTGACTGTACATTCTGAACTTGTTGGTTTTTTAAATGCCAGTAGTTAAAATATAGCTTGTGTATTTTAACATACAAGTATAGATCATTTTCTTATACACTGAATACAAACTAGGTCAGATTTAAAACAAATTGTTTGCCTTGTGACGCAAACTCTGTTCTATAAATTGGTTGTGTTTTCGGCCTGTTAATTTTCTAATTCTCTATACCAAGTTTGGTCTTTTAATTAACATTGTTAACAATTAATTAATACAAAAACAATCCCATTTTTTATTGCCAACTCCTCCCCATAATTGTTTTTTTAACATATTTTGAATTCAAACCACATAACCCCATTCCCACCCTTCCATTAAGTGATACATAATTGTTGAACAACCCACACTAAAAACTGCAGGATAAACCTGCTGAAATGATCATAATCGGTTTTTCTTTCTTTTAATTCCCCCACTATATATTGTGGACCTCAATATCAGCTTGAATAAAATGATAACTCAACGCTATAACCACAAAATGCAAAAATATCCATCTTTTTTTTAAATTTATTTTTAATATTTTGTTTTTGTAAATGTATATTAAGTTCTTTTTTCGTTTGTCCCATGGTATCTTTTATTGGCACGTTGCTTATTATCTAATTCATAGATTCCTTATTTTAAATATCTGGCTTGTATTTATAAACCTTAAAGCCTAGACTTTAATAAAGTCCAGACTTTAACGTCATGGCAACGCCATTCAAATAGCACTGCGTTAAAGTCTGGACGTGTCAAATAATCTTTTATATAATCACTATTTTTAGAATTTGTTTTAGTATTACAGTTAATTGTGTTTAGAAGTAATACAGTGAACTATTGGTTTCCAAAGTTTGCAGTGATAATACAAGTTATATACCTTAATATGCTTTTCCATTGAAGTAACAATCTTTCAATTGTCAGAAAACCGGCACAATAGTTTTTCTTTAAACTGTAGTGATTTAGTTAAAACTGCATTTCAGACACTTTTTAACATCTATATTTTATTTGTCCATAGGGTGAAGGAGGAAAGTTCCAGCGTGCTCCATCATGGCGTAAAAAGTTCCGAACGAGAGACGGAAAAAGCCGTGAGAGTGACGATGGAGAGACGATGGAGGAGACTGGGGTCGAAGGTTACGGTCAGCAGTCTCCGCAGCACACGCGGCACGGCAACGACTCCTCCACGCTCCCCCGCCGCTCATCCTCCTCCTCCTCAGAACACAAGAACTACTGACGCACCGTGTTAACTAGAGGGGGCGGGACAGACACTGACTGTTTGACATAATTTATTCAGACAGCTTTATTACCTAGAGCTATGGGATCAATTGTGAGTGCAGGGCAATACAAACACGTGAAATGTGATGTGTGACCGAAGTATTTTGTGATTTCATATTGTCTGACAACTAGATGGCATTCTTAGTGATACAGGGTCATGTAGGACACCAAACCAAGAAAACAAATACTAAATCAAGGATATTATTTGTGTGTGTGCGTGCGTGCGTGTGCGCATGTGTGTGTGTGTGTGTGTCCTGTGCATGGAAATCCTTCAGGAAATTGTTAATTCGGTGTTTTTCAAAGTTGACGCACGTTTTCTGGTCCTGTGACGTTGTCCTGTCGAGTTGTGCAATTCCAGTCGTTGCTTGCTGGGTCACGTGACTGGCCGCAAGATGCACATCACGTCAAGTCTGTGTTCATATCATTGTGTTTCTCATCATGTGCGGCGCGGAGATTATGTAATAATTTCCTCCATGTAGTTCATAAGCTTTAATTATATAATCATTATTATAAGTTAATTAGTAGAGTCAGATGTTTAAATAGGATTTTCTTTTTTTTTAACCCGTTTTGTTTTGTTTTGTTTTGTTTCTCGGACCCACCTGTACAACATTACCTATTTATTTTGTACTTTTAACGTACAACATGTGATACCCATCGGCATTACCAAATTATGCAAACCTTTCAGATCAACAAGGTCATCTCCATGGTTACAGGTGACGGACACATGGGTTTTATTTTTCTCTGAAATAACGTGACAGTGATAACAGATTCGTCAAGTCATAATGATAGAAAAGTGATAAACACTCTAATGATTGCTGTCTCTGGAAGTACGTAGAATATCAACGTTTTTACTCCTAACGCTGGTTTTGATAGTAATACAAAGGATTTTATGAAAATGTTTTAAAAAGACTGAGTCTAGCCTGTTTTATCAAAGATAACAAAATGTAGCCTAGGTCAGATGGATGTTCAACAAATACTACTCCCTTATTTACTATCATATGGCAGTTTAAGCAGTTTTTTAATAGTTCATTTCCAAAACAGGGCTAACTCTGGTAACCGCCAAATTTGCAAATTGCAAATTTCAAAAATAACTGGCGAATTTTATTTTCATTTGGTGAAATAATTTCATGTAATAATTGATATTTTGATACAAAAGAATGGAGTTACTGCAATTCTTCAAGTTTAATAGATAATTTGGCGAAATTGTCTGCTGACCGTGAGCTAGCTCTGCAAATCACGATATACATTGTGTACTACTACAGTGAGACCTCTCAAAACTGGACTCTCTGTAAACTGGAAAACCCTCAAAACCAGACGTTGACTGGAATCCCCTCAAAACTGGAACATCTGTTAACTGGAATCCCTTCAAAACCGGACTCTCTGTAAACTGGAATCCCCTCAAAACTGGACCCTCTGTAAACTGGAATCCCCTCAAAACTGGACCCTCTGTAAACTGAAATCCCCTCAAAACTGGACGATCTGTAAATTGGAATTCCCTCAAAACTGAACATTTCTCGTGGGTCCTTTTTAAATATCTGTACAGAAGAGAACTTCTCTACACCAGATACCTCTAAAAACCAGACTTTTTACTTTCGTCCAGAGGGTGCCCTGTTTTGAGGAGTTTCATTGTATCTCTTTATATAAAATTTTGAGGAGGATGTGGTTTGCTGCCACAAAATGTAGTGTGTAGCAGCACTCTAAGCATAGGTTTAACATCCTGTTCACCAGGCATAGATCGTGCTTTGATGGATACTTTATTGCCATATTTTTTTAATTTTTACTGACAAGAGCATACCTTTACCCGACTCAAAAATCAGAAAATTAGCATATATGATGTTTCAGAAATTAATTTGTCCTTTGCTTCTTGTGGTTTTGTCAAAAGAAAATTATATCACAAGGTTTTTGGTACCAAATGTATATCCAAAGGATGTAATTATCTGTAATCTCAAACTTGTTTAGCAAATCATGATGCAATTCTGTTACAAAATGTTCTCGGAAATCCTTTGATTACATGTCTATACAGTAAAAGTGTCTGAACAAAACGGAAACATTTGTATAGCAGTATATTCCTAATACACAAATAAAATAATACGCTTAAAATTAACAGTAATATTTTAAGTGATGTATTAAACCATAAAATATATTTGTTCTTTAATGTAGACCCCAAAAAAGATATAACAGGTTTTGGGTTTTTTTCTATTTATTGTTGTAATGGCATATACGTAACAAGAGTCCAATAATTTATATTTGAGGCCAGAATCCAAGAACCAGTTTTGTTTAATGTGAAACAGATACGGGTAGTGTGGCAAATTTGGGGTTATTTTGTAGATGTATTAACTAAATGATTTGTTTTACCTATCCCTACGTGTGTATTGTGAATTTCTTTTCGCAGATGTTTGTATCAGACATATTTTTAAGACATACACCAATTTAGATATAAGTCAAAACATTGTTCATGTTTTCTTTGTGGTAGAGCTACAGTTGATTAGAGGTATTCGTCTAAAACAGTTCTGAGTCTCTTTCTTTCTTTTCTTTCTCTTTTATTTTTTTTTTTTTTTTAAATCCAGCAGAACGTATTTTTATTAAAGCTGCAAGCTCAGATATATTTTTTATTATCTCATGATTCTCAGTAGATTGTTCATATTAAAGACGCATCATTCTTTGCTAACCTTTAGCTACGGTGGTTATCCTAGGTCACATAAAAATGTGTTATTCAATATTTCAGTGCTCAAAAGAAGAATGCCTTTACTGCAGGTTTAGTGGTAGAATATATACTGCGAAAAAGAAATAAGGGAACAGTTGGTATTTAGACCAAATTTCAGTCGCTATTAGCATTATACTGTCTGTATAATGTATAAATATAGTGAGAGAAGTAAGGGAATACTTGGTGTTTAGACCAAATTTCAGTTGCTATTAGCATTATACTGTCTGTATAATGTATAAATATACCATGAAAAAGAAATAAGGGAATATGTGATATTTAGACCAAATTTCAGTCGCTATTAGCATTATACTGTCTGTATAATGTATAAATATACTGAGAGAAGTAAGGAAATACTTGGTGTTTAGACCAAATTTCAGTCGCTGTTAGCATTGTACTGTCTGTATAATGTATAAATATACTGTGAAAAAGAAATAAAGGAATATGTATTTAGACCAAATTTCAGTCACTATTAGCATTATACTGTCTGTATAATGTTTAAATATACTGAGATAAGTAAGGGAATACTTGGTGTTTAGACCAAATTTCAGTCACTATTAGCATTGTACTGTCTGTATAATGTATAAATATACTGTGAAAAAGAAATAAGGGAATAAGTGGTATTTAGACCAAATTTCAGTCACTATTAGCATTGTACTGTCTGTATAATGTATAAATATACTGTGAAAAAGAAATAAAGGAATATGTATTTAGACCAAATTTCAGTCACTATTAGCATTATACTGTCTGTATAATGTATAAATATACTGAGATAAGTAAGGGAATACTTGGTGTTTAGACCAAATTTCAGTCACTATTAGCATTGTACTGTCTGTATAATGTATAAATATACTGTGAAAAAGAAATAAGGGAATAAGTGGTGTTTAGACCAAATTTCAGTCACTATTAGCATTGTACTGTCTGTAAAATGAACAAAGATTGAATGTTGGTAACACTCTTAAAGAGAAGGGTTTTGGCTGCAGTCATTCTCCTGTTTAATAATGTTGGTGTGATCCCTCATTTCTTTCTTAGGGCTAGCACTGGCACTCGCCAAATTTGCCAGTTGTGAATTTTAAAAGCAGTTGGCGAATTTGATTTTAATTTGGCAAAATAAGTTCATGTAATAATTGACATTAATTTTTTTAATTTTTTTTATGTTGATTTCTACAATTTTTAAAGTTTAATAGACAATTTGGCAAATTGTTTTGCTCACCCAATGCTAGCCCTTTTATGACAGTAAATGATAACAGACTGGTTTTGTATCAAGTCCTTTGATCAGGCCCCAATTTCGCAAAAACATCGTAAGCCTTGTTTTGCACGTAAACATAAGTCTACAATTCGAACACAGTTCTTATTACTATCAGAATTCAACAAATATAGTTAGAAGAACACATATTTCATTTTCTTTTGTCTTTAAAATACTCCAGCTTTTGTAATGATGTAATTTTCGTTTAAAATAGACACCAAACATGTGTAAACGCATGACCTGTATAACTGCTAATAGCAGGCATAAACTTACTCTGTTTAGTGAAATGGCGCCGCTGGACTGTTCATAGCAAAAACACACGTTTATTTTAATCATATTTAAAAACTGTAGCATAAATTTGTAATCTGCAGTAATAAACAATTTAAAATAGGCTCTAGATTTTACAGAAATGATCATTTCTGGTACTGTGTCAGCAGTGCGTTGGCAATAATCACGGAACCAAAAGTTGACATAATTCATCATTATTATGATTATTGAAAAGATTTTCTGTAAAATTAGAAATCCTGAGGCCTGTTATAGGATTGGAAGGCAAAATTTCAGGCTATATATTATTAGGACGCAGCATAATATATTTGATTCATGTGGCTTATTTGGTTGTGAGTAGAGACTTTGAAATTAGCAGTTCCACTTATAGAAGACAATTGTGGCTTATGGATTATGCGATGGCAATTTTATTTTATTTTTTACATAAAAGAATCATAATTAGTAGCATTGATACTAAAACAGAGAAATTATGTCCATTGATATTTATGTTAAGAATACTCAGTTACTTATACCACTTGTTTTGTTCTCATTTGAGGGATGCAGTTCGTAAACCCATGTTACTTTAATGAAATCTTAAATGGTGGGTGGAAGGGGAATAACTTGTAATGCCATTCATTTCTACAGAAATGGAAATGTCTTCCCTTAGGTAAAGTCATATACAACTGTTTCTTAACCAGTAATTCATGGAGACCATGTATTTGCTCTTGAATTTGTTCTCTCTTATATATAATACACAATGCAGTTGGATGGGGGAGGGGGGCACAAACTACCAGTTCCTTTAGCCCTGAATAGGTTGTTAATATCATTATATAGAGATTTGGTGTCAAAATTCAATGCAGCCATACATTTATGATCTACAACTAAATTTATATAAAATGGTAGTTTTGATAGTATAAGAGAGGACAAAATTGCTTT
>JAECMU010214538.1:0-32907 GCA_016106625.1 Dracogyra subfuscus | reverse complement strand
CCTCTGTTGAGGATTTCTTGACCAAATCAGAGACTAACCGTTTAATGAACAGTGAAAAATACAGACAAAGTGAGTAAATATGACAGAGCAAAACCACAAACACGATAACAGATATGTGACGATGAGTTTTGCTACAGAGTTAGTAAATAAAGATAAAAGCAAAGGAAAATAATATGGTTTTAACAAAATGTTCAAACTCAAATGTATTGAAACTATCGTCTATTGTATTGATAGTCTTTTTAAGCTGGCAACTTGGAATGATGTTTTCTAATCAAAATGATATAGAGTCCAACTCAAAAGAGATTAACAACATTAAGGTTTCTCGTGCTGTATTTGAAAATACTATGAAATATATAGTTAGAGATATAGGAGAGATGAACTCATCATTAAAGGAAATACTAAAACACCAAAAAAGTGTAAATTGATATATTCCTTTAAAAGCAAGGTATGGCTATGTTTTACGTTGTACTTTTTTATGACATCTATTGCCCCTGTTCTATGTCGCCTCTTATTTTTCTTACGCTTTAAGTCTTGTATTTTTATATAGTGGTGGTATTAAATACTTTAGAAAAGTTTACAATTAACCTTAAAGCCTACCGAAACTTTTTGCATAATTTAGTATTAAAAATAACATAAAGGAGGACTATTATGTTCTTTAAAGTAGCAGATCTTGTAATTGGACTACTAAAGCCAATTGCTGATTTTACAGAAAACGAAAAAGATGACTTAGTTGTCAAAGCATTAGACCACATTAATGATGGAGAGTTCGCTATAGCTATATCATTGCTAAGCGAGTTGATTGATCCAGACCAAAAAGAAGAATAGGAACTTTTATATGTCTAGCATTTTAATTTATTTTGACTCTAAAAAAAGAACTATGACTTCTTCTACTGAAGATAGATTTGTTTTTCTTGAGATCGCCGATGTTCGTATTTACGGAAATAGAGCTGATTTAAATATCAATGCTTCTGACACATATAGGTTTGTAGTAGTCGGCGATAACGGAGCTGTTGTAGCTGCTGCCGACTGCTATACTTCTAATAGTTTATCCACTACTACTTCTATGTGTTTTCGATGTAAACTGCCTCTCGATACCATAGATATTTCTAACCTATTCTCTTCTAGGTCTCAACATAGTGTCAGAGTTTCCTTAAAGCTTATGTCGTCTAGCAAAGATGTTATAATGACTGGAACTTCCTCTATCTACAATAATGTTCTTCCTTCTGATTATAAGTTAACCTATGTTCCTGACCCATCTGTTATCACAGGCCCTCGAGGTGCGCAAGGCTTAAAAGGAGACAAAGGTGACAAAGGTATTCAGGGAACTCAAGGTGTTCCTGGACCCATTGGGCCAACTGGTGCTACGGGTGCAGATTCTACTGTTCAAGGACCCAAAGGAGATAAAGGAGACACTGGGCCAGAGGGACCAAAGGGTGACACTGGTGCAGATTCTACTGTTCAAGGACCCAAAGGAGATAAAGGAGACACTGGGCCAGAGGGACCAAAGGGTGACACTGGTGCTATTGGTCCTAAAGGTGACACTGGTCTTACGGGTCAATATTGCAAGTCCAACGGTTCTCACACTCACGCAGAGGGTTATTTTACAGTGGCAAGCGGTATCTACTCACACGCTGAAGGTCGATTGAATAATTCAAAAGGAATTGGGTCCCACGTCGAAGGTTATAAAAATTCAACTAGTATTTCAGGTAAATATGCTCACGCAGAAGGGTATGATTGTGTAGCAGATGGTTTTGCGTCACACGCAGAGGGCCTTAGTACAAAGTCAGTCGGAAAGTACTCTCACGTTCAAGGGAATAATACAATTGGAAGTGCAGATTACCAATTTGTTGCAGGTCATTTTAACTTAGACGACGTGAGCAAGTCGCTTATATTTGGTTGTGGAACAAACAATGTAGACAGGAAAAATGCCCTGACCATTACCCCAAGTGGTAAAATAGAAGCACATCATCAGATTGTTGATACAGATGAAGCCTTAGCAACCAAGAAGTACGTAGACGATGCAGATCAAAATAGTGGCGCGTTTGTACCAGAAGTTTTAACGTGTACGCAGGATACGGTGGCGGGCAACTTAGGCGATGTCATAACTACGACGCTCAAGGCAAATTTGTTCCACACCTACGATACTAAAAAGGGATTTTTAATAACAGGTGACTCTTTGTCACTAGATATGGATGCGTTACAAACCCCCTACAAAGTTGGGTTTAAATATTACAGTCACAGCGGTGGTTCTGGTCATTCGTTCAATTCCGAAATTAGCTCAAACCTACAAGCAATCAGTTTCAAAAAAACAACAGACGTTGATGGGATTATTACAATTGTATTTAAGTGGAAGGTTATTGTCGCTTTTAAGGCAAATATTGTTTTCAATAAACTATACTACAACACGGCGTGTCCGATTCCCGACGGGGTTTACGCTCTATAAACAAATTTAGAATATTAAAAAAAAGGAGTCTTAAATGGCTATACAAAAAACACAGATAGTTCCACGCACAACAGTGGAAATAATCAATGCTTATAACGTTATCACCGACATTTGCGTTCGTAAAGATGGCCATGCTCTTGTAACTGTTGGAGCGTTTGAATCTAAAGACGCTGCTGATAGTGGAGTTCGTCCTTTTAAATCAAAACACTGCTCTGTTGAGCTAGGTAGCAATAAAGATGAATGGACAGTTGCAAACTGCTATATTGAGCTGATGAAACTTGCTGAGTTTAGCACTGGGACAATGGTCTAATAATTCTCAATCCTTGTCTCAACTTTAGGGTCGTTGGTAAGGATTTATCATTCTCGTTTTTATTTCTTGGCTGGCTACTTATCTGATATCGACATATAGCGTGAATTTCTATGCATTAGCACACAACAATAACTTAAAATGAGAATCAATTTAATTAGGACTTAGCTATGAGAAAAAAACCGTCTTTTAAAGACGCTCGAATGGTAAAACCTCAAGGAAAATACAACATTCCAGAGGTAGTAGAGATTTTAGATGAAATTTCAGAGCGTATTAATGGGCTTCGTATTACATCTGACACAATATCTGTTTCTGGAAACTCTTGGATGGGTTTTAAGCTTGGAGGAGGCCCCTTTTCTCTTGTCTACGACTTGCCTGAGGATGCTCGCGAATATCAACCAGACTTCAACCCAGACGAAGAAGAACCAACAAAAAAAATATTAAGCATACTTCCTGGAAATATTATTACCTCTTTTGGTTCTTATCATTTTAAAGGCAAAAAAAATATTTCCTTTAGTCGACTTTCTAGTAGTAAATGGACCACTTTTGCCGTTGTTTTTACTATAAAATTTAAAGGTAGTCCAGCTGTCGCGACTTTTACTCCTAAGGTTCAAGCTGAAGAAGACACTACTTTATTCCTGAAAAACCCTCTCCTTTTAACTGTATATTGCGGAAGAGGCCGTATTTATAAAAATAATCCCTCTTTCTCGTCCTATGACGTTGGAAATGTTAATAGTCGTGGAGTTCAATAGTGTCTCTGCATCCTAACATTCATCTCCCTATAATTGATAAGCCTTTTTCTGCTGCCGATACTTGGGCTACTTATTGGAATTTTGCAGGTTTTTCCAAGCCTACTTTTCTTGACGATCCAGCTCTTTTGTTTAAATTCCTTAAAGATTCTTATATTTTAGGCTTTGCAGATACTGTTTATATGTCTATTGTTTTAAATAGATTATATCTTGGCCGTCATCTATACTCTTGTGTTCACTGCTACTCATCTGAAGATTATTTTTCTGATATCTACTTTGATACTTTTATTCCTTATGTTGATGGCTTTTCCTTTGTATTTGGCATGTCCTTACTTCCATTTGTAGAACTCGCAAAATCAGCTTTGAACTGGGGGTATAATGGAGGTGTTGATAGAGATCTTAAGTGGTGTAGAGACTCTCATATTTTCTCACAAAGAAGAGACCCTATGATTGTAAATCAATACCTCTCTGCGCCTTTAATGGTGAACTCTTTTTCTGAGATTCCTCCTAATATTTATCGATTAAAAATTAGACAATGGGGCCATTTTATTAGAGTCGGAGGAATTTGGTTTAAAGCCCCAACTGCTGAAACTGTTGACTATTCTATCCGTCTCTCTGAAACATACAATTTTCCAAAGCATAAGGAAAGATGGCGTCCTGGCTCTATCGATGACATCACTGCCAATCCTATTACTTCTTTCGAGGCTGAATACGAAACGATGATATCTAATCTCCTCAGGCCTTGTTTAATCGGAAGTGATGGAAAAGAAGAGCCTGTTGATGACACTATGCTTGGATTCCAAAATCTAGTTATAGAGCTTTCTTATTATCCCACTATGATAGATGTTGCCTGGATAACCGATATGAGCCTTTATAAATTTAAGGTCCCTTCTCTTTCTGATTCTATTGCTGACAAAGGAGTTATGCCTCCTATCGATGAAGTGTTTTACATTAGACCCCCTAGTTCTCAAGAGAAGACTGACTATAAGGCTCTGTCTGTTATTGATGCTCCTCTCGCTGATCCGTCTGAATCCAGATATTCTGGCCTAAGATACGACCATTCCTTTTCTCCTTCTTTTGCTAGTAGTCCTACTTTTGGCGGCTCTCGTGTCCCTGAATTTTGTATGTATTTAGATGATCTTTTAGATTTTAAATTTAATTTTGTAAACCCTTGTATTGTTGGAGATGGTAGCGAAACTGAATCTCCTTCTGGTCAGTATTCTTACTGCACTGTACATCCTTGCAGCACTTACTTTGAAAAAGACATTAATAATCTTAGGGTTGAATGCTACATGACTGTCGGAGTTATATGTGTCGACGAAGTCCATAGAATGACCCAAACTCACAGCGATATGTTTACTTTGTCTATTCCCGTTAAAAGGCTTTCTCTTGATGACTTAAATCCACTCAAAACTACAGTTGATAGTTATGCTGATAAAGATAAGTACCCCGTCTGGGATCTTGATGGATTTCTCTCTTATTTATCTGATGCTTAGTTTTAGTTTTTCTTGCTGTTGAATTTTGTTTTAAGTAAACTATGTTACCTTGTTATTTTAAACTTTCAATATTGGGTCTCTCATGCTTCTTTCATTTAAATCTTTCTCTGGTATTCGCCCTAGGCTAAATCCTTTTGGAGTTCCCTCCCATGGGGCATCTTCCTGTCAAAATGTTGTTTTTGAAAATGGCTGTATCGTTCCCATGCTCGACAATGTACTTCCTATTAATGATGCTGGCTCTAGATTTGAGCCCACCATTGGAGACCTTGACCCTACATCTCCTGGATCTGGCGTTATTGGATGGGAGAGCGATTTCCCTGTTGTCACTAAAATAGTTAAACCTAACTATGTGTCTCAAATAACTGGTAGTCAAACTGTCTTTTATCGTGTCAACTACAAATACAGCACTTTTCGTAAGGTCGATAGCACTACTTCCAGCTACATTACCAGTCATGTCACTAGGGAGCGAAGTGGATATAGATTTTCTATTCTTCCTGGACCTAATCCATTTAAAAACGGAGACCTCAAAGTCACTTATAAACCATATGTTTTTAATGTCGTCAATAAAATCGAAATGGATGGCACTCCAATGTACATTCGCAGTACTGCTGCTGAAACTGACCCTTCTTTTCCTGTTTACTCTGTTGAAAAAATAAGTTTAACAAATGGAAAGCCGATCCAACTAAAAATTGCTGGAGGCCAAAATGCCTTTACTGCAAAAAATGATAACAACTGGGCTCATCCTAGTGATGACGGCAAAAACTACCACGTTGCTGTTGATGGTTTTATTTCTGTCTCTGAAACCTATACTCGATCTGATTTTATGCAGTTTAAAATTGCTATTTTAGATCATAACCTTGAAATAATATCTATTAGCAAAGCTTCTAGCCTTGAATATATGGATGTTGGAGATGGTGCTCATATTATAATTCCAGTCGTTTATGCCGATGGCGTAAAAATTCCTACAAGTAGGATAAAAGTATTCAGATCTTTGAATAAAGGTCCATTCTTTGAAATTGAAATACCTAAAGAGGACTTTAAACATGTCATTGACTTTTAACGAAACATACAAAGAAATAACTTTTTCAAAAAAAAGCACCTCTAGTGCAAGGTCTATTACCTATTCTACTATGTTTACCGCTGATGAACCTGAATATTTTGTCACTGGCAAATTTAACTATCTTACTCTTTTGGCCATAGCTAATCCTGAACTTAAAGATGCACGTGTCGTATCTGCTTATATTGATCCTCGAGCCTCTGGACCTTATCTAAGTCACGGTGAAATCAAGCTCGTTACTCGTAGTGGAGGTGATTTCGTAGATGAACTCAACCCTTATAATGGTGAGTTTTACTATACTCCAGGCTCAGTTCCTACTACATCTGGCGAGTTTGACACTTTTTTTAGTCTTGTCATTCTCGACTCTGACGAAAATATTTTCTATTTGGACATACATCTTGTCTGCAATGCTCCTGCTTCTGCCCCTATTCCTAGTGATAACACATTTAATTTTAATTTTCAGCTAACTCACGGAGAAGGATTTGATGATTATGACCTTAAGTCTGCTCTTCCTGATGGCTACCCAGATGACATAACTTTTTCTTTCTTTGGCAGTGATGATAATTTTTATGAGAATATTGTCGGTAGGTTTTATCTTGAAAACAAAAGAACTTTAACATTTTTAGCTTTCGCTGTTAATGAAGCCGAATATCCATCTCCTTTTACGTCTACTGTCAATATTAAGGCCACGACTAATACTGGGATACATATTGGATATTTTGCTGTCGAGATGTTTTTTAGTGCAAATAGAACTCCTATTTACTCTACTACCAAGTTTACTTTTGATTGCGAAGAGCCACTCGAATTTATCTTAGAAGATCATATCTCTAATTTTACTAAAGCTTTTTGCCATAATGCTGAAAAACTACCTGTTAAGGATTTTGATGCAAGCCTTGTCTCTTCTAAAGGAATTATCTCCTTTACTCCATTCAAAATAGTTTCTGGCAGCTACACGGTTGTGATCCCAATAATTATCTACTCTCGAGAAAAAGGAGGTGAGCATAAAATTAGCTATGAGTTTACATTTGTTCCTTCTAGTAATAGCTATAGAGTTCCAGACACTCTCCTACCTATTGACCTATACAAAGGCAGAGTTTATACTTCTTTTGACTTTAGGCATCTGTGTAGAGGCGTTAGTAAGGTTGAAATTTACAATTTCCATGACACTAATATTGATGCATCTATGACCGTTGATAGTAGGTTGGTTCTTAATATGTCGAGCTTTCTTCACGAAAGAACTCGCCATCTAGCCCTTGCTTTCTACCCTTCTTCTACTGACCCCACTCTTCCTGAATTTACTATTCGTTATATAGAAATAAATGTAAGAGAGCTTTATTCTGACACTAATTACTGTCCTCGCTATGCTGGGTTATACGAGAATCTTTATCCAGACGGAGAAACCTTTACTATATCTCCCGAAGATGGACCGTTTTCATTTATCAGCGGCATTAGAGACATTCTACCTGTTACTGGCCCTGTGCAACCTGCACCATCTAGTGTTAATCTCGATGGGTCTGTTGATGTTTCAATTGATTGCCCATTCGGAAAAGACATAGACCCTTCTTCTGATGATGGATATCGCTATCGTGTGAATGGCGGCGCTAGGTCTTCCTATGCTGGGTTTGACGACATTGACAGTAGTACTGGGATTGCTACTTTCACTAGTAGTTTTGCCTTTTTTGTCTGCCTTGGTCTTCGGAACTCCTTTAGTTCTCGCCATTTTGTAATACCTCCTATCCACCGAAGTCTTGATCCCAACCATGTATATCCTCCTTTATCTGGTCCCCAGTATGACCTTGCAAACGGTTCTATTAACTGTAAAAATTATACTATCTCTCGTAGCGTAGGATGTACTGTAACTGTTGATAGTGACGGCACGAATCTTAAGATTATTCCCGACAGTTCAATTCCTTCAAATATTGCTCCTTCGTTTTCATTTACTGCCGAGTTTTCTGGAAACGATCCAAACCACCTTGTTAGACCTTGGGAAGTTACCACTGGTAACTATGTTCGATTTGATATTGTAGATATTCCTGACTTTACTAATGGTGGTATTAGGTTTCCGTGTCCTATAAATCATTCGCTCTTTTTCTCTGGAAATCTCGAAGATTTTTTTCCTGGATACACTATTGAGAATTATGTCGATCGCGTCATTACTACTCCTCACGGAATTGTTACTGTTTTTGTCGATAATACCTTAAAATATATTCCTGAAGATAACTTCTGTGGTATTGACTATGCGGACATGTATGTTCTTGACTCTGAAGGTCTAGCACAGAATACCTTTCTTAGTTTTGATGTTTCCGATGGGAATACTATTCCTTCTTATTTGCCTAGTAGTATTCGCAGTAGTAACTCTAATATTACAGGTCCTTCAACTGGTTGGGTCTCTGGCAACTCTACTTTTGATGGAGTTATTTATACTTTCTCTTCTAGGGATAAATATGTTATTGATGAAACCTTTCCTCATGTAGCTCTTTCTTCTGAAGCTCTTGTTTCTAGTTCGCCAGATGTCATTTTTGGAGGTTCAAATGTCTTCTATAGCGACTATGTTATGGTTTCTGCTGCAAATGGCTTCTATGTTGCGTATAATTGGAGGCATCCTTCCAATACGCTATACCTCTCTGATATTGGTAATAAATCTTCCTGGCCTTCGAAGTATCAGGTTTCTCTTACTGGTGATATTCGATATGTTAAAGTCTTTTCAAATGCCCTTGTTGTCTTTACATCTCTTGCGACCTATGTGTATGCTAGCTCTCACCCTAAATCCTTTAATGGTAGATTGATTGACAGCAAGCACCCTTTAATGGCTATAGAAAGTGTAATCTCATCTCCTAAAGGTCTTATTTTTGCTACTGCATCTGGAATAAAAATTATACCAATGTCTATGGGAACCGTTAACAATCTATTTCCTGAATGCCTTAGCGCTAATTCCAGTGAAATGAAATACCCTCAGAGCTTTCTTTTGAATGGTTACAAAATTACTTCTTATGATGATTTCTTTTTTATAGATGATAGGTTTTCATTTAGCATAGACAATCCTTCTGCAACTCTTTCTTCCTTTGACCCTTTAGACACTAGTTCTACATTTACCACATCTATGTCTACTACTCCTAGAGATTTTAAACCTACTCATATTTATATTGAAACTAAGAATATGTCTGAAAAAATAGAAGTTATTTTCTCTATTTATGATAAATTAGAAGGTACCAAGACTCCGACTTTAATTAGTTTTAATATTAACACCAATGATGTCGAGAGAATCAAGGTCCCAAATATGGCTCGTAATACTAGGTTCACTATTACTTTTAATAAGTTTAGCCTCCCTATTACGAATGTTTTAATTGGAACTTCTATTGATGAGATAAAAAGAGGATTGAAATAATATGGGTTTTTTTTACTTAGGAAAAGGTAGCACTAGCAATGTTACTGGCGAAGCTCCACTTAGTAATGGTTTTTCCCTGCCCCCAGAAGAAGAGAAAGAAGAAGGCCCTATTGCTCCCAAAGATGTACCTGAAGATAAAACCAATCCTGAAGGTGACTTCCACAGTGTGTACCCAGATGTTAGTAGTCAAATAGATAGGATTGAGCAGAAAATTATAGCTCTTTCGACTTCTATGAGTGATCTTGAATCTAAAAGCTCTTCTGTCTTTACACCTACTAACTCCGAGTCAGATAAAAATAAAATTCTTTCTCTTTCTCAAGAAATCGAAAAAGTTAAAGAAGGACTTAAAACCCTTCAGGATGCTTTTAATGAATTAACTGGACAATAAAAAAGGATAATATTATGAGCAATTTACCTCTTAATTTAGGCTATCAACCAGCTATTTACACCCCACGTAAAAAGGAAAGACCTATGAATGGATATAATCAAAGAAAAAACATGAAGCTTCGAGCTAAACTCGAAATGGAAGCGCGTGAGCATATCGCTGGACTTAAACAGAAGGAATATGAAAGAAAAATTAACTTCATCAACAATGGAGGTGCCAATAGCGGTTCACCCTCTAATGTTACTGCTCAAAGAACTCCAGAGCAGATTGCTAAAAATAAAAGTGTAAATTTTAAAAAAGAGGTAGCTGGATATACTCAGCTGCTGCAACATTATTCCGCAAAGAATAAAGGCAATGAAAGCGCGCAAAGCACTAGAGATATGATTAAATTTGCTCGTACTCCTCAGAAATCTGGCAATTTCATTGAGTTTAATGGAGATAGAAACAATGGGTTTAGAAACATAACTGAGAACCCTAAATATGCTGGCGCACGTGTCTATAAAAATGCAAAAGGCGGTGTGACTATAACTCAGAAAGGTGCCGACATTAAAAAACAGCACGGAGATTCGTCAATTGAAGCATTAAAAGAAAATAGTCTTTCTACAATTACCAATTTGCGTGATAAATATGAGAATGGTGACAAGACTCCCGAAGATGCGTCGCAACTTGCACGACGAATCGGGGATGAGGAACTCGCTCTTAATTACAGGCAAGGACTAGTTGGAGATCAGATGGACAAGCCCCTTTTTATGGATTCATTTACTGGTCTTAACTCTAAAAAAACCGACCCAGGCCTTGAAAACACACAGTTTAATCCTAATATCGACGAGCCTTCTGCTTACTTTGACAATAAGCCAGTTCAAGGGGAAAACCAAGAATTGAATTACCACACTGCTTCTGAAGAAGAAATAGATATGTTCGAAGAAGAAAAAGCTCGTAAAGAGGTGCAGTTCAAAACATCTATGGACCATTATAACAATAAAAATGATAGTATCCGTGAAAAAATCAAAGACGATTTAGCTCGTAAAAATGAAGCCTATAATATCGAGGCAGACAAAAGAGATAAGCTAAGAGATGTTGCAAAACAAAAAGTTATTGATAAAAAGAAGAATGCTCAGAAGCCCGTTACTGTCGAGACTACTGATGGTACCCCTCCTGTTAAGAATGGTAATGTCAACTCCACTACTGCTTCATTAAGAGATGCAAAGACTACTAACATTATCAATAATGTTAATCCTGGTGCTCCAACTACTCTTCAAAATGTCCAGATTGTCCAATCTGTTCCTAAGGAACTACAAGAATCTATTGCCCATACTCTAATTAATAAAGGTGACTCAAAGCCCGTTCAAAAAGTTAAGCTCGAGACTCGTGAGAAAGTTAGAGGTCTTGATAAGCAGCTACGTGTAGTTCAGAATAGTGTAACTAATAAGAACTATGCTAAAAGTATCCTTCTTGGGCTTCCTGGTTTTAATCCTAAATCTGAGAGCTCTTTTGTTGATAGAGATCAAATTACTGAGCTCTGGAGTAAAATAAAAGACATGGACTTCAATGTCGATCCTATCGAATTTGAAAAGGCTTTTGAAAAAATCGACAAAGATGTTTCTAGGGGTACGAACCTATATGATTATGTCATACCTACTTTTGACAGCACACTTGAAGATATTAAAGAAGATGCTACCACTTTATTTTCAACTGATATTGAAAATAGAGATCTGGCCAAAATTATTAAAGAATCCAAAAAGATTGTATCATCTTACTTAGATAGTGTTACTATAGCTAAGTCCAATATGCAAGAGAAGAGTGACAAAAGAAATAAGGCTATAGTTGATAGGGCTGATATCCTTAAAAGACTTAATATATAACAAGACAAAAGGATTAGCAAATGACCCTCAGTACAGAACATATACAATCTTCGGTTGATGACAGAATTGTCAATAGCGGGGGTCTCGTTAACTCTCTTAATTCCTATGGAGAAATCACAGATGTCGGATCTTCTTCTAGCAGCCTTGTTGACTCTCTAAGCGAATACAGACCGCTTTCAGCCGAGACTCCTTCTCTATCTGGAGACCTTGTCGACTCCTTAGTTGACTATACAGACAACCCGATAGGTGAAACTCCTACCTCTGCTGAAAAATCTCCACTGGCTCTTCCTGTATCTTCTATCACTGTTGCTGAGCAGACGTCTCGTGCGACTAACGAAAGAGAAGCTATGGCTGACAAGCTATACATTGACGGTTCAGCCCTTACTGGAGGATTTTCTGGCGATACTACTTATCGAAAAGCTGTTCTCGAAGAAGCATATAGAAAACGCGCTGTAATTAAAAATCTTACTGAAGAGGAGGACAATGAAGACTCCTGGTATGATTCGTTTACTGACGGTTTAGCTTCTGGGTGGGAAGGAACCAAAGCGATGGGAAATCTTACCGCTGGTTTTGCTTTTGATGTGTTTGGTGCAAATGAAACTGCTGCTAATTTTTATGCTGACGCCAGAGCAAATGATATTGTTGCTGGTTCTTACGCTCAGAAAGTCACTGCACTTGGAGATGGTGGAGAAATGGGCTATGCTTTTGACTCTATTGACAATTTTGGCCATTACGTCGCTCAGACTTTAGGTCAAATCACGCCTGATCTCGTTACTCTTATTGGTTCTGTTGCTGCTGCTGCTGCTACTGGAGGAACATCTCTTGCTGCTAATGTTGGAGCTGCTACTGCGAAAGCTACCATAAAGTCTCTTGGTAAAGCTGCTGTTAAAAAAGGCATTCGTGGAGCCACCGCAAGAGCTGTTAAAAAAACTGTCGAGTTCGGATTAAAGAGGGCCATTAAAACTGCGAAGAAAACTGCACTTAAGACTGGAGGTAAAACTGGACTAGCAAAAGCTATCGCCTCTGGTCGTATTAAAAATATGGCTAGTTCTAAAGTCTCTGCTACTGTTGCTGCTTATTCTTTTGGACATGCTCAAGCTATGTCTGGAATGTATAAAGAAACTGTTCTTTTTGGAGATCCTAACGCTCTTTCTGCGAATATCGCCGCTGTTCCTCATGCCCTTATAAGTCTTATTGGCGGTAATGAAAAGCTCGCTATTGATGCTTTTACTTCAAAGGGGACCACTGAAGCTGCAAAGCATATTGCTACACATCTTGGCGGCAATGCTGCTCTTAAATTTCTTGGGACATCTATGAAGAGTGGTGCTCAAGAGTTTGGGGAAGAGTTTTTTCAGACTATGGTTGAGCAGGTTCATAATGCTGCTGTTGCTGATGGTGACGGAATTGACATTACTCAGATGTTAGAAGCTGGTCTTCAAGGTTTTATTGGAGGTCTTGTTGGTGGTACTATCTCTGCTACTGATAGCACGTTTAAAGCTAGAGCTGAAAAGGATGCTCACTTGGCTGCTATTGTTGATGCTGAGATAAAAAATGAAGACCGTGTTGAGGTTAACAAAAAGATCTTTGAGAATGAAGATGCTATTGCTAGAGGAGAAGAAGCTCCTCATCTAAAGGAAGATAAAACACCTTTCGGTCGTCTTGATGCTATCCCTGATCTTTCTCTCGATGAAGAAATCGACCTTACTTATCACAAAGACATGGTAGATCCTAGTAAAGATAAAGAAGCTGTTCGTCAAAAAAGAATCGATGAGCAAGATAGACGTGTAATGAGAGATAGTGTTGACGCTCTTACTGAGAAATATGTTAGAGATGGTGAGAATGAGGCCACTGCTCATGAAATTGCAACTAGAAAGGTTGAAGAAGCTTATAATCCAGAATCTATTACCTTTGATGAAGATCAAGCTGTAACTCCTGCGTCTTATCAAGAGGTTGAAACGGCTCGTATTGAAAATAAATTGTCTAAGTTTGATTTTAGCGATATTAAAAGTTTTACCGAACAAATTTCCTTGGCTGGTTTTGATCCTGAAATTGCAGCAAAGTTAACTGAAATTTTAATTGGAAATAAAGTCACCAAAGATTCTAAAGTAAATATAAAAGCCCTGGCTGGTATGGCTTATAATGCCTCGTTAGGCAATAACTCTCTTATTAATCAATTACTTAATTCTAGCGATACTACCACTGGTTTTGGCAATAGAACGTCTCGCATTTACAGGCAGGCGTTTAAAAAGAGATCTACAATAAAGCATTTTAACAGATTTTTAAACCAAATGTCTAAAACTGAAAACGAAAGAAGAGCTCTTATTTCTAAAAGTACTTACAGTGAGATTGTAAATAAAATCTCAAATCGTGGTATGGAATCTATTACCGACGAAGATAGAGATACAATTATAGAGCTCGGAGAAAAAGTCGTCAAAAAAGACTTCACTGATGTTGAAGAAGTGCTTACCGCTTTGAATTTCTTAAAGCGTATTCGTCATATGATTGAAAACACTCTTAATAGTATCCCTGATAATGTTGAATCTTCTAACGAGGAAGCGTCTCTTGAAGGCATAGAAACTTTAATTTCTGATATTATGAACCTTGTGCCTTCCTTAGAGAAGGACACTAACTACGACAATGCCACTGAAGAGAACATTGAAGAGGATACTGAGGAGAACACTGAAGAGAATATTGAAGAGGATACTAAGGAGAACACTGAAGAGAATATTGAAGAGGATACTAAGGAGAACACTGAAGAGAATATTGAAGAGGATACTAAAAAGAAACCTAGAAAGCAATCTAAAAATAAATACAAAAGTACTACCAACACTGAGAACAACTCATCTAGACTTAGTAAAGGTAAGCCTGTTCCTGGAATGGACAACTTGCGAGCTCGATCAAAAGCTTCAAATGGTAAAGGCGCTTATGCTAACCCACTTGTTTTTGATTTAGAAACCACTAGCAGTGACCCTTCTGTTGCAAATATCACTCAAATAGCCATTGTAAATCCTCTTACTGGCAAGCAATATACTACTTATATTGATTTTGACTTTAAAAGTGCTGACATTGAAGCCCTTAAGGTAAACGGAGCTGTTGACAGCAATGGTAATCTTGTTAAGCGCGACTCTATTCCTCTACTTCAGGCTCTTTCTGAGATAAAATCTTTTATCGAATCCGCTGGACTTGACAGTAAAGACACCGCTTATATGTACGGATTTAACAATCACTCTTTTGATAATCCTATCCTTGCTAGAATATTCTCTGAGAATAATATCGATCTACCTTCTATTAAAGTTGTTGATATGTACTTAGAAAATGTCAAAAAAGGCCTTAGAAATGACTCTTCTAGAAAAAACACCCAAGTTGCTATCGCTAAGGACTATGGAATCTCCATTAACAATGCTCATGATGCTTTGGGAGATGTTACAATGTTGGCTCAAATCGTCGACAAGACTCTAGGTCGTGTCGACTCTGTTTCTATTTATGACCCTGCTGTTGCAAAAGCTAACAAGAAAACGAAAGCTACTACTGTTCCTAAATCTGGCAAGACAGTTAAGATTCATTCCAAGAATGTTGATTTAAACCCAATGTCTAAAAATCCTAAAATTAAACCTTTAGCTAAGAAAAAGAACACAAAGCCCAGGTCTAGGTCTATATCTGAATACACTAGCAGGTTAACCCCTGTTCAGAAGAAATTTATATACGCAAAAGCTAAATCTACTTACTTTAAAGCTAATGGTAAAGTTGCCTCTTTTCAGTCATTTGACCAAATGATAGCGCAATCTAAAGAAGCACTTAAAAGTAAAAGTGAAGAAGGTAAAGCTGTCATCTCTGCTATAGAAGAAGCTATTTATCTCACCGAGAATACCGACTATAAGCTTGATTTTGAGAGCTTAATTCCTATTGAAAATGGATCCCAAAGAGTTGTTGCCAGGATGCGCCAAATATCAAAGCCGCTTCTCGATAACCTAAAAGACGCTGTTCCAGAAAGCGCTATAGGCACAAAACATCAAGCAATGATTATCGACTTCTTTGCTAAACATGAAAGTGAGTTTGAAGGCGTTTCAACCAAAGCTGAAGTACTCTATGTTCTTGATAGTATTCACAAATCTAATGGTATCGAAGCTGAAGCTGTTGCCGTAGCATTCAAAAAAAGTATACTTGACGCTAAAGTTGAAATTGACCCTATAAGTGTAATTGCTACTTTCCGCGGAACTTCACTTGCTCATTCAAACTTTATAAATAGTTACACCAATACTATAAATAAGAGCTCTAATAAATCTATAAGAGGTAAATACAAAGCTGCTAACGCTCAGACTGGAACTGATAGAGCATCATTATTTCTTCGTTCTATAGGCTTTGATCTTGATATCAAAGATGGATCTAAAAAAATTATTGCTCAGTTTGCTGCTGCAACTAATACCTCTCCTTCTTTTGTTACATACATGCTCAAGCATCTTGTAGATTCTGGTCAGGTTGATAACGATGCAAGTGTTTTAGTTCGTTCTATGCAGCAAACTGCCCTTATATTTGAATCCAGAGTTAGAGATTCTTTTGAAGCTGAATCTTCCATTGAAGACCCTATCGATTTTATTTCCGATAGCAGGAGTATGGTAATTCCTACTCTTGATGGTATTTCCGAAATAACTATGAATGAGATAGGAGCTCAGCTTTTAGGCTCTGTTGAGCTAATGTCTTATATGAGACTTGGCTCAAATGGTAATCTCGATACTTCTATTGTACCTGCTAGCCCTGTTACTGGTGCTATAGCCTCTCTTACTCCTGATGGCAATAAAAAAGACCTGTTCGTCTATGTCTCTTCTCCTAGAGTTAACGAAGACTGGAACTCAGTTAGCATTGAAGATCAAGTTAGAGTTGGCGATCAACTTTGGAATGCTGAAAACGGAGGAGATAAGCTCGTTCTTGTTTCTCAGTACGGTGATAAAAAGAAAGCCACTGCGGTTAATTTTAGACTCATTCAGGACTCTCTCCAGAAATTTATTTCCGATGGAAAGACTAGTCTTGACTCTGATTTAGACCTAGAAACAGCTACTGCTGCTGAAGTTAAAATGGCGCTTGCTCTTTACATTGAGCATGAAGCTTTTGGCGGAAAGCCTCCAGGGTTAAATAAAGATGGGTCCCGTGACAATAGGCTATCAGCTGTTCGTTATGAAACTATTTCCAAGCCTGGTATCCCTATGAGAAAGTCTGATAATATTAGAATTTCTCGTGTTACTCCAAAGGTTCTCGAAGCTGCGAAATCTAAATATGTTGCTTCTATCAAAGAATCTAATCCTCAACTTGCTGAACATCTTGACAACATTACTGCTCTTGAAATTATGGAGCGTTCTGATGGAGAGACCTATATGAGCGATACTGGTATTGATAAATACGTTGCAAGTACTGGACTTGATGTTACTCGCGCCAATCTTGAAACTGGAAAGCCTACATCTATCAAGGCTCATATAACTGGTGATGGATTTATATTGAAAAGTAATATTCACTCTCTTTCGAGTAGACTCGACGAAAGCCCTCTTTTTCATATCCTAAAAACTATTTCCGACAATGATAATACTGATATGGTTATTATTGATAATGGCGATGGTTCCCCCAAAGGCCCTACAAGTAATAAGGCTATGCATTTTTCTTTAGAAGGATCTAGTATTATCGAAACAACTGGTGATCGTTTTATTACCGTCCAGGATTTAGGTGAAACTGAAATGGGCGGAAAAGAAACAGCTGTTCTTCGACAGCTCAAAACAAGTCTTCAATCACTGGCCAACAATGCGCATAGAACAGATTTAATTGCGTCTAATTTTGTAAACAATATGGATAATGTCTCACTTGCAAGCATCTTGTCTGACCTTGACATGGTATTTCCTGATGACGCTGAAACCGCAAACTCCTTTAAAGAGATTATAGCTGGACTTGGAGACACTGCGTACAAAGACCCTGTTATTATGAAGCATGTTTCAGCTCAGATAAGGGGTGCAATGAAAACCGTACTCTCTCCGAAATACAATAGATCTCGTATGATTACAAAATCCGATATGGGATTTACTGACAAAGACGGTGTTTTTAGATTCCTAAAGGGAACTCGAGTTGTAAACAATGAGGTTGTTGTTGGAGAGGCCATTATAAGTAGAATTGCTGCTATCAAAAATGGTTATGTTTATGATGCGAAAGTTACCGCTACTGACATTGATGATGCTCATCGTCAACTTGTAGAAATGGATCGTGAGATTTTTGAGGAAATGCCAAAAGCGTCTATCGTTGACAACGGAGATGGAACCTTCGAAGTTAAAGGAAGTCTCATTACTTCTACTCGTGTCCCTGCCGATGGACCTCACTCTACTGCTGTTGCCCGTGTTGCTGGAATCAGTAAGTCATTTACCGACAATACTATTCAGATGAACCGCGAAGCTACTCTTCTTGCTGGAGAGGATTTTGATGGTGATGCTCGTTACGTAATGTTTAAGATACCTGAACATCGTATGAAAATTCCTAAAAAAGGTGTTTTTGATCACCAAAGAAATAGTAATGACTTTTTTGATAGCATTGTAAATGATTATACAAACCTTTCTACTTTCAATAATATTTTTAAAGATGCTGCTGGACTTGATATTGGTACAAAAGATTTTAGAAGTGACCTTATTGCAAGTGTTCTTGGAAAAGATTTTAAAGACAATATCCCTGAATATGGAACTTTTGAGTTTGATAATTATATAAACAATAAAATTGCCAATGGTAAAAAAGGTATTCCTGCCATTGTTCCTTTAATTGGCGCGTCGAACTTTTTCCTTTCTAACAATGTTCAGATTCTTAACAGTGGAATATTTAAGAATGGGAAAAAGGGTGCCAATCCTTTTACTATTAAGTCTTTTCGTGGTAAAGTTTCAACTGAAATCTCAACTGCTATAAATCAAACAATGTCTCGTTTTCAAAGTTTACTTATGGATGATGCTAAAAACCCTATTACTTTTGACCTTGGAATTACACCTGAAACTATTCTTCCTATAATGAGTCTGTTTTTAGCTAAATCCCTAAGTGCAAAAACATCTTCTGAAGTTTCTGCTAATATGTCCGAAGCTGTGAAATTTGTAGTCGGCATTGACACTAGGTCTGCAAAGGGTTTTTTGACTCCTGTTTCTGGTAATATCGGATCTCTTGTCTATGGACTGAGGCGTGCTTCTGCACTGCTTGATTCTTCTATTGGAGATAAATTTACTGGAAGTTTAGAGAGTTTCAACAATAGGTCTAGTAAGGATTTTTCATCTATCGACTCCTTTACAAAAGGTCAAAAAGGCAGGTCTGTTCGATTCGCTGTTCCTAATCTTGAAGGTACTCGCGAAATGAAAACCCTTGAAAAAACACATAATTATGAAAAAGATCTTTACAAGTTCTCTCCTGCTTATCATCAGCCTGCATTTTATAAAGCTCTTCAAGGATACCTCGGTAACAATCTTTCTCTTTCCGATGTTGAATCCGTCTATCAACTTCATACTATTCTTTCCACCAAGAAGTACAACCATATGCCTTTTCCATCTCTCGACGAGATAGTTGCCAACAACAAAGACAATCTATTCTTATCGCAGATTATAGATATTGATAGTAAAACTGGAAAACTCAAGTTTTCTGGTGTAAACGCTAACTCTTTCTTTAAATCTAATAGCTTTGTGGCTTCATTTGCAAAGATATCTGACATTGAGCAGCGCGCCATATTTAGGGCTCTTGTTGAATCTCATAACGGAGTCGTTTATAATGACGGTTCTCCATTTGTTGCTATGGGTTTTCCGAGTCTTAAAATGTTTCTTGAAGAGGCTAGGGAAACTGCCGCTAAAAATGCAATAAAAGGTGTTAAATTTACTACATCTGAAAGAATCGCCCTTGTGGAAACTCAGCAAAAACATGCTACTTTCCTTGAAAAGAATCCATCTCTTAGAGATAGGCTTTCCCTTAGTCTTAACACTAAAAAAGCAACTAATGATGATATATCTCGCATTGAAAGTTTAACTGGATACACTGTTGTCCAGAATACAGATGGAGAAAATCGAATAGACCTTGAAACCAAGACTATTTACCTGAAGAAGAATGCAAAGCTTCATACTTTGTATCACGAGGCTTCTCACGCTATGGTTAGTAGTATCGCTATTGAAGATCCAGTTCTTTGGCGTAACATTAGAATTGAGATCAAGCGCTTGCCTGAAAAACATCCTGTTCGTCGTATAATGAAGAATAAATATGCCCACTTAAAAGAAGGCACTGATGTTTGGTATCAAGAAGCGACTGCTTGGCTTGCTGGGAGTTATGCTGGCAAGACACATTCTCGTCTTGGAAGAATCGTCTCTGCAATAAAAGCTTTTTTTCGTAAGGTTTTTGGTGGGTCTCAATCTATTGTAGAGACTATAGCTAAGAATAATATCTCTGCTAAAAAATCTCTTGATTCTAAAAATAACACTGAGGATGGAAAATCTAAAACTCTTGACCACCGACTTAGTGCTATTCTTGGAGCTAAAGACGAGGATATTCAAAACAACCGAATCAATATGTCCCGAATTAAACACGTCGTTGACACTATTGCTCATTCAAATAATATTGACCCTGAATTAGTGACTCTAGCGCTTATTGTTTCTGATGATGCTGAACTCTCTAGCCCTTCTCTAATTGAAGCTCAGAAGCTCTCAAAGAAGCTTAGATCGGATATTAGATTTGAATCTCTTAAAGACGACTATCTTAGATCTATTCTTGAAAACACTCAGTCAGAGCTAACTTCTTTCTACTACATAAAAGAAAAGAACGCTAGCTTTACTTTGAATGAGTTAGATAAAATGGGCATTGCTCCTGAGAAGGACTCTATCTTTGCCAACATTGTTTCTGCCCATGAGAATCTTATCACGAACGACACTAATCGAAAACTTTTAGATGCTATCGCTAAAGATGGCTTTCTTTCTGCTAAAAAAGATATTAAATTTACTCACAAATTCTCTGTCCTAGGTAAAACCTACTATGCTTCTGAAGAGTACTCCGATTTTCTTAAGAACACTTTCTCCAGAGAGCGCTTTTTCGCTGAAAACGCAAAAAGGGAAAAATGGTATAAAGGTGCCGAAAATGCAAATGCATGGGCTAAGTCTATAAGATTATCTCTTAGTCTTTTTCATGCTGTTGCTCTCTTAAAGTCTTTTTCTCTTGGAAGTCATGTTAAAAATTGGTATAATCCTAAAAAGCTTTGGAATTATATCGAAGACGGCAATCTTGCTTATAGTGATTACAATGACAATATCAGGGAATTGTTTCGACAAGGCTTTACTGGAGATACTGTAAGAGCGTTTGGTTTTAAATCTTCTACGTCTAAGGCTCTCGGATGGCCTATTTCAAAGCAGATCTCAAAGCTTACGTTTGATGTTATTGGTCGCGGTGCGAAACTTCAATCTGCTATGCTTGAAATGAATTATCTTAGAAGTAGATATCCTTCTATGCCTATTAGTGAAGCCGCTTATGCTTCTTCCATGATGGCAAATAATGATTTTGGTGGTCTTAATCTTAGTCGGCTAAAAAATCGCAAAGCTAGGATTGTTGGTCGCAGTAGACGATCTACTAGGCTCAGTAAACTACTCCTTCTTGGAGCTGATTGGACAGAATCTAATCTTAGAGCTGTTACTGACATGGTCAACTCAAATGAAGCTGTAGCTCATGTTCATAGAGCATCTGCTCTTCGTATTGCAAATAGAGTGTTAATGTCAAATATGGTCATTGGTATTGTTAATTATGCTTTTGGTAATCATCATGAAGGTGAAGACCTTCTTGACTCTTTTGCCAATAAAATGTACGATGCCTATAGTAGTGGCGACCTTCATTGGATGGATGCTGATATGAGTGATATTTTTTATAGCTTAGCTCAAGGCGATCCCGACAAGAAATATTATTTTAGAACAGCTGGACATTTTATTGACTATTTGAAGATGATTCCTGATTTTGAAAAAATGTTCTTCTCTGGAAGCGAGAACAATGATCCTGCTTTTTCTGACCTTGCTAAAAAACCAGCTCAGTTTGCGCTTTATAAAGGAAGTACATTCTCTCAATTCCTTTTTAGTGCTTTATCTGGAATGGATACTCGTTTTAGAAAGTTCAAAAGCTTTGATGATTTTATGAAAGGCACTACTCCTAAAGAAGATGGAAACAGTGGAGATGCTCCGTTATTTTTTCACTTCCTGAAGAATCCTTCTTCTCTTGCTACTTTTGCAGCTTCCGAATTTTTAAACTCTGGTCCTATCTCTGTTAGTAGCTTTACTAACTCTTCCTCTGCTCCTGTAGCAGCTATGGGGATTTTGGGTCTTTCTGTTAAGAGTCCTTTGAAAATCAATAAGAGATTTCACTCTAGAACTGCTTTAGCCGAAAGTACTATTTTAGATCAAGCTATTCCTTTTGTTCAAGATTTCTTTAAGACTAGCGATGGAGCCATAAAAGTATCTAGCAATCCTTTAGATTACGGCGGTACTAAAGGTATGGCAACTGTCTATAATAAAGCTAAAAAAGCTCCCGAATATGTTATTGAGAGATTCTTTAAAAGAAAAAATGTTGATTATGGAAAAAGAATTGATGGCACTAAAAAAGGTAGTGGGTATCTTGGAGAGCTTAAAGGTTTAGGAAAGAAAAAAGGCACTGTTTTTACCGAACTTTCTATTGGGGTTAATTTCGATGGAAAAGAAACTCAAATTCCATTGCTAGTCCCCACTCTTACTGAAAGTCAAATCACACACTTACTGAAAGGTCGTAAGGCGACGGCATCTATTATTAAGAAAGCTGTTAAACACGCTAAGAAGAGAATGGCTAGCGGTAAGAGCCCATTTGCTGATAAGGACCAAGTTCCTGGTAAAAAGACCAGAGATGACTATAATTTTGATGACACGTTTCAGAAAAATGTCAATCTTGATCGTGGTCATTTAGGTCGCTTTGGGACAACTGCTTCTGCTGCAGATGCGAAGCATTCATTTACCAAGTTTAATATCGAACCTATGAAGTCTGATTTTAATCGAGGCGCGTGGCTTGACATTGAAAATGAGTTTAAATCTATTATTCAAGAGTACGGTGATGCTGACGTAGTTACTGGCGCTGTTAAAAATGACTGGCTCACACCTACTGTTGAAGTCGATAATGGAACTCGTAGAGAAATTCCCCGCAGATTCTACAAGGCTATTAGATATAACAATGGAACCATAAAGGCTTATATTGCTACTAATAACCGTGGTGGAGCTACTAGGGAAGTTTCTATTGACGAGCTAGCCAAGATAACTGGCTATCGATTCTTTTCTGACTAGACTTGCCATCCTGTGGTCATTCTCCAAAATGACTGCAGGATTTTAATGTAACTTCTCCAGTCAATTTGAGGTCCTCCAATGGCTTCCTCTGCACTTCTCTGTGCATTGAAGTCAGATTGTCCCATATTCTTAAAAAGTTCAACCTGGTTCAAGTATCGCTCTGGATCTGTGCATCTTATTGGGTAAGCTGTTTTTGACTCTTTCCAAATTAACCAAGTTTCTCTTTGAGTCGAAAATGTTTTTACGAATCTAGTTTTTGGATGCCCTCCTCCTGGAGGAATAAAAAGCTCTATCGTTCCCAATAGAGCTTCTGATTCAGAGAATATTTCAATCTCTGTGCTTGTAGTTTTAAGATACATATCAAGAGTTCCGAACATCGGATCTGAGATCACCTCTAGTAAATCTGATTGATAGGCCTTTCGTCTCTTGACTCCAGGCACTGAGTCTTGTCTTAACATTTTGTTATTTCTATCCTCCCGCCGCCTTTTTTCGTCTTAGATCTAAAGCCTTTTAAGGTGTTATCATTTTTACATACTGATTTGAAATCATCAAGTCTTTTTATATCTTGTCTTGAGAATCCCTGTTCTTCCATCTCCCTCCTGTATTCTTGATACAGTTCTTTTGTTGGTGCATCTATCACATCTGTCAATTTTAATCTATCTATGATAAATGATTCTACCGATGATCCTCTTTCGACGATCCTTGCTACCATTTTTTCTGTATCTTCGCATTTTGTTAGTTTTTTATTTTTTATGATTCTTCCTGCTCCTTCAATTGCCCAAAGCAGGATTCCTTCTAGTTCTTTTTCTAGCTCTTTTAATAGCCCTGAATCTACGACTTTATAAAACATCGAGTCTTCATCTGGCCTGACTTTCTCTTTAAAGTGAACTTCAAATTCCACAAAGTTCAATCTCCTTAAAAAACCTCCATCTGGATCTTTTATCGCTGGTAGTCTATTCATACAAAAGATCATTGTTGCTGTTGGTGAAAACTCAACTGCATCTTTCCCTTTGTATTCTCCGACGATCGTATCGCCAGTCACCATACTCTTTAGGTTTGCCGATGCTGAGTCTCCTCCTCCGTGCTCGAGTGTCTCTTCTGCTATGTTGGCCATAACTCCTCTTAGATTAATCTTTAAGAAGCGTTCTCCCACTTGAGATAGCATTAAGTTTGAAACATTTTTCTGTCCTAGCATTTTTCTTAGGATTTTTGTGAATATCGATTTACCATTCGATCCAGCACCAATCAACATATAGCATTGCTGATACTTTGCTGTTCGTAATAAAGAATATCCAAATATTTCTTGAAGAACTTTTATCCTCGACTCATCTTGAGCCGTGATGTCTCTTAAGAATTGCATCCACTTTTCGCATCTTTTTCCTCTAAGTACTTTTGTTTCCACAATCTTGCTTACTTTGTGTTCTCTTTTTGGATCTACTAGCGCTCCTGATTCTAGATCTACTGTTCCATTTTTAGTCACTAGTATCTTTTCTTGAGTGTTGAACTCTAGTGCCTCTTCTGTTGAAACCATAGTACTTTCTTCTAGCATTACCTTTAATGACTTAACTGAGTTGCTTGTAGCTTCTTTTCCCAGTACCTTAAAGACAATGTCTCTTATTTCTGAGTTATCTAACTGCTTCCAGTACATTCCATTGTACTCCAGCATTTTCCCTTCAATTTGATCGAATTTTAAGTCGTGCTCTTGTTTGATTTCGTCGACCATTTCGTACTCTGTCTTCTTTCTGGTTGCAGTTTTAATTGCATTAACCCATAGTCTTCCAGAAAAACCACCTTTTAATTGCAGTTCATCATATATTGAGTCTCTTTCCATTTCGTCAAAAGACAAATGTACTCTTCTCATAAATCCCGCAATTTTTTTCTTATTTTGACCCAGATTTGCTATTTCTGCCGAACTTTGCTTTTCTTTATCCGACCCTGCTAATATCGTAGGCAGTTCCGTTGATGACTGAGCTTGCTCATTTAAGTCTGTTTTTTTAGTTGGATCTTTTGGTTTTAAAGTCAATATTGTTGCATTGACTCCGTACTTGAACATTTCATGTGCCATTCTCTCTGCACCTTTTTGTCCTGCTTGCGATTCTGGATCATAATCTAAACAGATTGTTACGTTCAATGACTTTCGTCTTATGATCGAAATTATCTCTTCTTGTTGTGATTTTGAAAAGTTGGCTGTAACTGGAGTTATTACTTTATATCCAGCTTGGTCTGCTGATAGAGCATCCATTATCCCTTCTGCTACGAAAATCTCACCTTCTGGTTTTGCTTTTCTAAGCTCGTCGATTCCCCAAACAACATGTTCATTTACACCTGTTTGTTTCATCTTTTTATACTTAGCTTTCGCTCCTATCATTGTTCTTCCGATAAAATACTCTGGTCTTCCATTGTTAAAATATGGAAAAATTATTCTATCGTCATTTCCCAGCACTCCAGAGTCGCAAATTGCTTCTCCCTTAAATCCTTTTTCTTCCAAGTATCTTACTGGGCTTACAGATGACCCTATCTTATATTTTTCAATTGTCTCGTCGCTAATTGATCTGTCGTTTAAATATTTCCTGTCACTTTTCGATAAATTTTCGTGCCAAAAGTTTATCGTCTCTACTAGTATCTCTTTTGATTTGTCAATTCTTGATACTTTAAAGTCTCCCTGTACTGTGTCAATTCCAATATGATGTGCAAGCTCTATCGCTGCATCTATCGGCCTTTCAATGCCTTTCACTCTCTGATAAAAAGCTATTTGATCTCCTGATCCATCTGCTGACGGATCTCCGTAATCCGTATATCCTTTTTCATATACATGTAAACTTGATGTATTTGTAGATCCTGGTCTAAAAGATTTCCCTCTTCCTCCACTGTCTAGGTGTATTCCACATAGAGCCGCCACTCCAATACACGTTATTCTGCTTTTTACTTCAGAAAAAATGTTTCTTCCTTTTTCCATATTTCCTCCGTTTTTGTTATCGTCTTTCTAACTGCAATCTTGATAATAATGTTTTAATTTCATACATATTAAGCGCCTTTAAGTCTATCTCTTTTCTTTGAGCTATCAACATGCTTTTGCAGTACCTAAGTTGTGCAACAGAAGGTTTTCTTCCGCTCGTCCATCTTTTTACAGATGATTTTTTCATTAAAGGCATTTCTTTTGATTTTAACCTTTTTAAATATGTAAAAATCTTGTCCAATGCTTCTTGAGCTTTCATTTTTTCTGATCTCTTGTCAAAACTAGATATTATCCTTGTTTCTCCAACCAAATCTATCACTTCTATTCCAATCCATCCTCCACTAGGTATTCTTAATAGTAGCTCTCCGTCATAAAGTAAGGTGTAATGTAAATCATGTAATCTTAACTTGTTTTTCTTTCTAAACAAGTCTACCATTATATCATTTTTTATCCAAACTTCTGGAGTTTCCATTTTCTGTTCTATCATATCTGGAAGGTCAAAAATATCGCCTTCTAGATCCTCTAATAAACTTTCTGGAATACCTTTTACTTCATAGCCCAATAGAGTTGCAGGAGTGCACAAGTCGTGATCTTTTGTGTTTCCTACCATATCTATTACTAAGCCGTGTTTTTTGCCCTCATAAAGCCTTAAAACTCTTCCTACCATTTGAGTGTAAAGCGCAGCTGATTTTGTTGGCCTTGCTATTATCAAAGACTGTGTTATTGGTAAGTCCACTCCCTCTGTCAACACTCCGACAGTTACTAGATGGTCTATTTTTCCGTTTCTAAAGTCTTCTAGTTTTTCGGCTCTTTCTTTTGTTTTTCCCACTATAACTTCAGCTCCCTCTATCAGTGCTGCCACTGATTCTGCGTGCTGTATTGTTACACAGAAAACTATAGACGGCTTTGGGGCTTCCTTCACCGTCTTAGCTATAATCTCATTCGCTCCTTGAATGTTAAGCGCCTTACTCAGTTGTGATGCTGAAAAGTCTCCCATTGAAGTTGCTATTGAAGATAGGTCTACATTCAAGTCTACTCTTCTACATTTAAGATTTGATAGAAATCCTTTTGTAACTGCAAAGTGAATATCTCTTTCGAATATTATTTCATCAAATACCGCATCTAAGCCTATATTATCTGCTCTGTTTGGAGTTGCTGTAAACCCTAGCAATTGTCTTGGCTTGAAATGATTCAACACTTTTTGATATGTTGCTGACGTTGCATGATGAGCTTCATCTACGCAAATTCTGTCAAAATCGTTTTTATCAAATCTATCTAACCTATTCTTTATAGATTGCACTGAAGCGATTACCACCTCTTCTCCATTTGAAACCGTATCTCCCATTTCGATCCCTACTTCACAGTCAAAATATTCTTTTGGCTGCAAAACTAAGTCTCTGGTATGTGCTAATATTAATGTTCTACCTTTTCTCGGTAGACTTGCGAACGTCGCTGTCTTCCCTAGTCCAGTAGCCATTACTATTAACCAACGCCCTGGACCTTTTTCTTCTACGGCTTTGTGGCACTCAAGTTGGTAATCCCTCAGTTCTATCATTTTTTATATGTCTTACTTGCGATCTTATAGTATTTTTCATCTTCGACAGTCTCGAACATTTTCGATTTTGTCTCAAACTCTCCAAACTTCTCCTTTGCCTTCTTGATTCTAATAGTTAAGATCTCCTCGTAAGTTAGCATTGTTGCCAACTGTATATTCATAAGATCTCTTTCATCATCTGAAATCACTTTTGACATAGGTCCTTCTAAAAAATCAACAAGTGCTGTTGTTTTTCTATTTAGGTAGTAGTTTTCGTCAATTAATCTTTTCATCCAAGTCGTTTTGTGTTTTCCCATATTATTTACCAGACGAACCGAATCCGCCTTTCCTTTTATTTTTATTTTTATTTAAATCTTCGATCAGAGTTATAATCCCCTGGCACACTTTTTCTCCCTTCTTTACTGTATATGGAAATTCTCCTCCATTGTACAGCATTACCTTTATTGAACCTTTGTATTCCTGGTCAACGGTACCTGTTTGAGGAACAAAAACATAATGTTTAAATGCTAATCCAGATCTTCCTCTGATAGCCATTGTCAATGTTTTTCTCTTTGGTACATTTTTTACTTCCCATTCCAGTGCCAGGTCAATTTCTTTGTACTTTTTTGGTTCTATAGTCACAGCGCATGGCGACTTGAAATCAATTCCAGCGTCTCCTTTGTGAGCATATAATGGCAAAAAACCTCTTCCTTTGATCGTTAAAAATTCAACGGTCATCTCTTTTTTTTCTTTTTTAAACCACATTATAGTCTCCTTAGTTTTTCAGCAACTTTTACTAGCATCTCTACGTCGACCCTTGCATCGTGTGCACCTTCTGTGTCGATTCCAAAATACTCTGCCACTGCTGTTTGCTTATGACTGTTTAGCTCTGGCAACTTTATCAGCGCCATATTATACCAGTCTACTTGTTGGTAAGAAAACGGCATAAAAATCCCGCTGTCTTTGTATGCTTTTTCGATCCATTTTTTGTCAAATCCAGTATTATTGTATCCATGAAGGACCGCTGTCCACCATTTAAATCCTTTTTTGCTTTCCATTTGAATCGACTTTGCACCTTTGCAGAACACTGCGAACTCTTTAAGCATTTGCTTAATTGGTATTCTTGGTGTTTTTGGGTCATAGTGATTTTTCTCCAATGCTTCTTTATCTGCTTTGTTCATATCGAACTCTACATTTGATATATACCATCTTCTAGATAGCGGCGCGTGCGCTGCAATTTGAATTATTTCATTTTCCATATAGTCTAGTCCTGATGTTTCTAAGTCATAGAAAACAGGGTCGGCTATAAAACTTCCACTAATTTTTGGCATTCACTTCCTTCGTGATAAATTAGGATTGTTATTGTTCCATCGTCTATCATCTCTACTGTTCTTGTTATTTTAAATATCTCTGATATCATGTTGAAGTCCCTTTGAAGGGACTCATTATCTCTCTCTTGAATTATAATGAGTCTCTCCATCTTAGGCCTCTACTGCTTCTACTGCTTCTTTTTCTGCAACTTCTTCAGTCATTTCTTCGACTGCTTCAAAATCCGTTTCAGGCTTCTGTTCTGCCAAGACTTTTTGAATAGCATCTTTTGCCTCTTTAATTTCCTCTTCACTTGTTTTACGTAACTCTTCGTTTGTGTAGAACAATCCTAGTACAGTTGGTTGTAGTTCTGGCCAAAGTTGGATAGCTTTAAACGTTCCAGGCATTGAGTTGATAGCTTTTTCTACTACTTCTCGTACTTGCTCCGTTTTTGCCTCTTCTTTCTTAATGATTGCTAGCTCTGTAACGATCCGTTCTTCCTTAATCACCACTGGTAACATTCCTTTTGCAAATCGTACTGCTCTTGGAATATCTACATTTCTTTCAACTGCTGTATGGTCTGCCATTTGAATAATAACTGGAAGTGTAAACACTTCTGGTACGATAGATAGTGGAATGTTTACGTATGCAAGTTGCTGCGGCGATTCTGGAGATCCGTACTTCTCCTCATAAGCCCGAAGAACTACTGTTCCTGCTTTAATCTTTGCTTGATACCCTTCTTCAGTTATGATTTGCCCCATTACCGATGTTGTTAATTCTGCTTTCATTTTCTTTGTTAGTGTCTTGTTCTTCATTTTTTACTTTTCCTTTTGTGTTTTGTTTCCCAGCTTCACTTTGAAGCTGAGATATTTTTTGTTTAGAACGGCAATCCATCGTCGTTCAATTCTTGTTCTTCAACTACTGCTTCGCACTTATATAATTTCTTTATTTGTGCGTAGCCTCCATCATTCACTTCTGTCTTTACCATTGCTACTCTTCCGATGAACGTCTTAGCATTCACTGATGTTGTATTCAATGGAATACTGAAAGCGTTTAGCGCAATTCCAATAAACACGGAAGCTTTTGGTCCATCTGTTAGATAGTTCCAAACTTTCTTACCCATCTGTGGTCCTTCAATGATCTCCATTTCCATTTTGATCTGATCCATACCTGCTTTTGACTTTGTGTCGATTGTACCTGTAGTACAACGAACCTTGTAGTCACCTGGAGGCAATACCTCAAAACCCGTTGAGCTCTCTTTGAAGTCTTTTTCGTTAAATCCAATAGCCATGCTATTCTCCTTTTGTTTTTATGAAATCTTCCACTTTGCAAAATTTCATGTTGTTTCTATTCTTCGCTGTAAGTACATCCGTTCCCTCTAGCATAAAGAAACGTTCTCCCTTTGTCTTGTCTTTTTGAGACTTAGTCATATAAGCAATGATATCTGACTGAGACTCTAAAAATTTCATAGTAGTTGTTCTCAAGTTTGGATGTAGTACATAAAGTGCTGATCCATCTTGCTGTGTTTCCTCCACTAACTGTTCATGGCAGATAATATAAATATCCAGTCCACCTGCTGTTAGTCGTTTTAGTTTTCGAACTACTCCTTCTAAAAAGTATTTAATTTTTCCATAATCTTGTATCGCTGGTGTTTTTGTTCTTTGGTCCAATGAACATTCATATAAAAACATTGATTCCATTGAGGTCAATGTATCCAGGACAATATTTTTATATTCTCCTTTCTTTGACAACAATAAGTTTAATACTTCTATCATATCCTGGGCCGACTCTATTGTTGCGAATGAACACTTTGAGTCTTCTTTTACTGACTTTATTCCTCCGTCAGAATCCAAAATTAAACAGTTTTCCAAGTTACCTGCAAAATATGTTTTTCCAATACCTGGCTTTCCATAAATTGTTATCAAGTCTCCTTTTTTCTTCGCTTCTTGTCTTTTTTCTATTTTCATTTTACCCTCCCTTTACTGTCGCTTTTAGTTTATCTTGAGCTTTGTTGAATTTTATTGAAGCCGCCATAAGTACTATCTCTTCATCGTCAATATCTTCTTTGTCTTTCTCCGCGAGGTATTCCATTACATCGTCGTTTAATTCTTTCGCACTTTGTAGTGTTTGAATTATATCTTTTAAAGGTTCTTCTTGCATTAGTACATCTCCGATTTTTCCACATATGTGGTTGTTCTTGTTTCTGCGCAGAATGAGCACTTCTCGCATCTGTGCGGTTCTATTTCTTTGTTAATTAAATCCCAACAGTACTGAGCGTTTGACTTGAAGTCTTCCCACGCTTCAGATAGTACCTTTTCAGGAAAATCGATTATCCTCACTTCTCCCGTGTCTTTTCCAATAGCTATTAGCTTGAAATTTGGCTTTTTCAGTCCTTTACAATAGATAGCCCCCTGCATTGCGTAGTGTCTCGCCACGTACCACGGTACTTTTGAGAAGTGACTATCACTCCAAGACAGGTCTGTTACAGATCTAGTTGTTTTTAAATCCCACACTGTATCTTCTGTTACGAAATCTGCATACCCTTTAATTGGTATCCCGTTTAACGTAAAGTTCACATCTACCTGTTTTTCTGCTGTTGCTAGTAGCTCTGCAACCTCCTTTGTTGAAGCTAATCTCACTACTAGCTGCTCCACTGTCTCCCAATTCTTTTTCTTAGCTCCAGTTCTTTTGTTTGTAAAGTATTTTTCAATTAATTCTGCATCTGGTTCATTTCCGCATAGTAGATCTTCAACTATTGTTCCGATCGCGCATGCTTCATTTCCATTGAAAACTTCATTAATTGCCCTGTGTTCACATCCTCCATAAATAATATTATTTACTCTTGAAAATGACAATCTTTTTGGCTTATCCATATTTTCCTTTTTGTTTATGTTTTGTTCTACTTTATTTCTAAAAAATTTAAAACCATTGAAACTCCATCTTCTGGCTTTATTGTTTTTTTGTTTTCCTGTAGAAGTTCTACTACTTTCTCTGCATTTAGTCTTATTAATTTCTTTTCTCTTGAGAAATATATTGCGAAAAATGCTTCACCTTTATTCTTTACTACTCTCATCATGGCATTCACCTGATGTGTTTTTAGATTTGCCATTCCCAGGCTTGCTTGGTCGCAATTCTTTGCGTCTACAGCATAGAAGACGCCATCCTTGAAGAATGTGTAATCGAATCCGTGATTGTTCTTATATGTTCCGTCATGCAGTACTTCTGGATGATTCTGCTCTGCGAATATCCCTCTGTTTTGACATAATTTTACGTATTTGTTAAATTGCTTTTCAAGGGCTTTTCCTCGATTACCGTAACTGATCATATAAAACCTCTTTGTTTTTAATACAGAGATAATATACTTTATTTTCTTTGATAATCAATTAGGCAACTCGGTTTATTCCCTTAAAACCCCTCTTCCTTTAAGTGAAAGAGAGGTGTTATTTTGGCTATGCGTATTCTGCTGTTACTTTGACTTCTAAGTCTCCGTTATCTAGAACCGTATACGCTGCTAATGCAACCTTATCTTCCTTAGCTACAAACCCTCTAAAAAGAGATGCACAAGAGAAGTAACGAACCAATGGTACTTTATTTTGGTTGTCACATACAACTTCGTATTCTCCATCTGTATTCTGGTCTTTTGCAATTACTTGAAGCATTCCTTCCTTTAGCATTCTAACTTTCAATACAGTAACTCCCTCCATTCCAAATGTTAAGAACGCTTCTGAATTGTCTTTTGCTACTAGCACTTTTTTTACTTCTGACATAATAAACTCCGTTATTTTGTTTTTCTTCTATGTTGGAGCGAAACGCTACTGTGCTTCTATAAACTCCAGTTTTTCAAGATGTCTTATCTTGGTTATTCTTTTTTATTGTTACTCTATGTCTACTTTTCTGTTTGCTATATCATTTGCTACTTTTCTTGCCGCCTCAATACTACTATTGGTATATGATGAATCTTGCTCACTTGCTCTCAATTCAGCATCAGTGTAACAAACTAATTCAACAATTTTTAACATCTCTGGCCAGGCTCTTATAAAGTTAACCGTTCCTTTTGCAGAATCAATGCCTTCTTTCAATACTTCTGTCTTGTTTCTTAATTCTTCCAAG
>JAECMU010214537.1:0-122205 GCA_016106625.1 Dracogyra subfuscus | reverse complement strand
CAGGTGACATAGTAAAGGTAATACTGACAACCGAAACTAGTATTGCCACAAAGGAATACAAAGGCGACCCAGGTAAAGATTCATTTGAGGTACTAGGATTTAAAGCATCAATCGTAACAATATAAGAGGGGTAGAGTATGGTAACAATAAGAGTAATACATCAAAGTGACGCTTATACAGAAGTAACATACACATTTGATGAGTGGATGGCTAAGGAGAAAAGATTTTCGTACTTTGGAGATCTTAAACTGATAGTTACTGGTGTAATGCCTGCTAATTGTGATGGTTTATTTCGTGACGACACAGTTGAGGATGTATTTAGTGATGATAGAGCGTATTCACAGTTCCATAAAATAGAAATAGATGTAACAAATGCTGATTTTAGTAATGTGCTATCCGCTAGAAAGATGTTTTATGGATTGAATCCAGTAACCATAGTAGGTGACTTCAGTTTACCATTAGTAAAAGATATATCATATTTCGCGCCAACTACTAGGTTAATATTCGAATCAGACGCTCCATTATCAATGCCTAATGTAGAAGATGCTACATACGCATTTCATACCAGTGATTTAAGATTTACTAATGTGACTACAAATCCTATAGCCTTAAAAAAGCTAAAGTATGCAAATTCAATGTTTGCCAAAGTCAATGTACAAGAAATATTCAATAGGTTTCAATTTAGAGACTTAGAGATGGTAGACTATATGTTTACCGAAAGTCGGCTACCTAATAACACTACAACTTCTGGGTGGGATGTATCATGCGATTATTTTCCTGCTACATTTATGAAAGCGATTGGCTATGTTACTTTTGATGGACATTGCTTTAAACGAGCAACAAGCCTAAGATATACTTTTTCTGGTATTCTTAAACAGAATATTTCGTATAGAGAAACTTATGATTTAACTCATTGCGATAATGAAGTTAGCCTATTTGAAACTTTTAAGGGTAATCCAAATGTTTTAGAGGTGCATTTTAAGAACTTTAAGGTATTGAAAGACCCATTTATGAATTGTATCAACTTAAAGCTTGTTACATCACTAAGAGGAGATAACATATTCGTTATTGATAACTCAGATTCATTGCCGTCATGTTCTCTAAAGGGAGCTAGTTTAAAGAGTATTGAAATAGTTAGTGACAAATCCTTTTTAATCACAGAAAAGGCATTTAATGGTTGCTCCAATCTTGAAACATTTAAGCTAGCAGCGCCATCGTGCGCCTTCTATGGTAGTAGTGCATTCTCTTATTGCTTTCAATTAAGAACTATTGATATCCCTAAGGTAGTAGAGCCATACAATAAAAACGGATACAAAGTGTTTAATAACTGCTATGAGTTAGAAAGTATTGACACTTCTTTGTTCGCATCTAATATAACTAAAGATATGTTCTATGCTTGCAAAAAGCTAAAGACTGTATCATTGGAAAATATGAAAAACATAGAAGATGCCCAGTGGATGTTTATGAACTCAGGCGTAACTACCATAACACACGTTGCATCACAAAATAACAAGGAACTTACTAATGAGATACGTAGACACAATCGAGTAGTACAAACAAATCTCACAGAAGATGACTTAGTACGTATTGAAAATGGTGAAGCATTTCCATTTGAACTAAATTTCAAGGTTAAGACTATCGATGGACACAAGACATGGGACCTAAAAGAGTGGAAAGACCAACCAAAAAATAGTGTAGTTTCTAACATTATTGTGTCTGGTGAGTTTCCAAGTAATAGTTCTATGCTCTTTGCTGGGTTTAAGCACAATATTACCTTCGCTAGTGATATTGATACATCAAATGTAACTAACTTCACCAAATGCTTTAGAAATACAGAAGGTAAATTCTTTGGGTTATCACACTTTGATATGTCTAATGCAGTGGATTGTGGAGAGATGTTTAGAAATAACTCGTCTTTCAATTCAAACGAAATTGCTGATTGGGATATGTCTACGGTACAACACACCGGATATATGTTCTTCAGGTGTACTAGTTTCAATGTAGATGTATCCAATTGGAATACTATGTCTTTAGAAGACCCAAGGTTTATGTTTGGACGCTGCACTGCTTTTAATAGGAACCTAGAAAAATGGAGTATGGGTAAAGTTTGGATTGCACAAGGGATATTTGCATACTGTACCTCTTATAATCAACCAATCTCAAAATGGGATTTAAAGTCTTGTGTATATACTACGAGTTTATTTCTTGGGTGCAAGAGCTATAATCAACAAGTAAACTTCACTAATGAAAAAGTACTTAATGCAAATTATATGTTTCGTGGATGCACTAGCTTAAAAAGCATTGGTTCATTAAAGCTACCTAACATAATAGATGCTCGTGGTTTTCTTTGGGATTGTACTAGTTGTGAAGATGTAGATAGTCTTGATAATTGGGATGCTAGCAATTTAGTTTCTCTGCATAAGATGTTTTCAGGTACTAGGATCACTAAAGCTCCTAGGTGGGATTTAGTAAGATGTACATCTATGGATTATGCCTTTGAAAATTGCAAGCATTTAAAAGGCGAGTCTATAAAGAACATAAAGGTATATGATGACTGTACCTCATTTGCTAGCTGTTTTGAAGGAACCACCTTTAAAGAGCTTTATTTGGACTGGGAAATCAATTTCTCAGCTACAGTTACCAATATGTTTCGAAACTCTTTAGTAAATAGGTTCTCATTCATTAAGGGTCAAACAAATGATACACTGGGACTTGCTGTAAGGTCATCGTCTCTTTGTAAGTATCCACGTAGCGGTCCAGTAGTAGATGGTTCTGATTGGGATAGAATATCAAAAGGTGAAGACTTCCCATTTTCAATACGTGATGAGTATTTTGTTATTAACTTAACAGATGGCACATACTGGGATATGACTGAGTGGAGTAGCACTGCCGCAACAAGTAGACCACAAATAACTGGTGACCTTATGGTTATTGGTGAATTAAAAGGTAGTGAGGGTGTAGGCTTATTTTCAGGGGCTAGCAATATTCAATCAGTAACCTTTAGCAAAGAATTACACTCAGATAGGTTAGTAAGTGCCAATACTATGTTTAACGGGTGCACTAATTTAATTAACATAGATATTGAGTCATTGAATATTGGAATACCGAATGGGACAGACAATAGAATCTACACTGGAAATATGTTTCTTGGTTGTGACAATGTCCACACTATCAAGTTTGGATACTTTAAAGCAATTGATGATGCAACTCACCCATTGCCAAGCACTACACAGTTTATTGAATTTAAACCAATGCAAGATAATGGGAATCTTAAACGAGGAGCCTTTCCAGCATTGTCAAAACCAGATAGTCTTGACTGGAGTATTATTGAGGCACTGAAAACTGGTTATTCTATTATTGGTTTTGACCGAGTCCTATATCTACAAAAAGACACAGTAGTAGACAGGTATGTTATTCCACTGTATAGTACTAAACCGCCAGGAGAGAGCATTGAGCTAGCCAATAAAGATGGCTTGAAATTATGGATGGATATAGGCTTGATAGATGCTGCATCCTCTAATTATATAAAACTTGATGATACTAGAAAGATAGATATTATTAAACACAGATAAGGAATAACATATGGAAATTTTTGATGAAAACTGCCACTCTAGAAACGCTTTATATATCATTTGTTTGGTAGCAGTAGGGTTTGGTGGGTGGATATATTCTCAAGCACACGTAAACTCGCAAGACATAGAACATAATAAAGGCCTAATTCAAGAAGGGGTGATGCACTCACAGCTAATGAATCAATCTTTGCAATATATTAGAAAGGATATTGCTGGGTTAACTGAAATAGCAACAAAGGCACTATCACTCCAAGAACAAAGACAGAAACGGGAGACAGTACATGAATAAGGTTTTTAGAAATAGCTTTAATGGGGGGGGATACAGAATTTTCAACTATATTATCGGTATGACTATCCAAAATCTTTGGTATCATTGCTGCATTGTGATAATCTAGTGCCAAGAGTTATTGGATCATTAGAACCTAGAGTGAGTACTGATGCGGTATTAGAAAGCATTGATGGCATGACTAATGGAGATGTTAGTGCATTTAAATTAGCCCAATCTGATTTTTTCAATATGAACGATATGTTGTTAATAGCAATGGCAGTTAGTCAATATTATTTTATTCGATAAAGAGTTAATAGAGTTTGTTTATATAAACATTGACTTTTGTTTTTTACAGAAGTATATTTGTTTAGAATTGTTTATTATTAATAAATGAGTTTAAACCTGAATTATAGCTCACGAATGTTTCTTAAAAAGGATTGAAAGTTACCAATGGAACCTAGCCCACACCACCCTATTAAATGCCTGCATACTACCACATTTAAGTATCTTGCTACATCTATTGTATCACTATTTATAGCTTTGATGTCAATATCATACTCAATAGTAGATGGTATTGATGACGATTCAACATGTATGGCCTCAGAACTAGATTTACAGAATATTAGGATCGGCGTTATAGAGACAAAAGTTCCATACATCAAAGACAATGCAAATCAAATAAGGATTAATGCAAAAATCTTGAGTGACATTAGGCTTGACTATGTTAGAGTGACAGGATCTCTAAGTAATTCAATCACTAAGTTAAATGTTATACTTGAAGAAGTTCGGAAGCAGTTAGACTCAATTGGTCGAAAAAGAGATGAGTAATGTTTGGCCTTGTCCCAATTTATAATACCAAGTACCTTATTACTAGATCAAAGTCTATTATAGAAAGTTTCACTGGTAAATCTCAGAATAGTAGCTGCACAGTTAGAGTCGATCTTGATGGAGGTGATATTGCAGTTGTAGTTTATCTTGATGCTCTTGATAATAGAAGATCAATCTTTGCTCATGAAGCGTTTCACGCAGCTGGATATATTTTAGACAATATTGGATATAAGTACTCTATAGAGAAAGATGAACCATTTGCATATTTAGTCGAGTGGTTCGTGTCTATGATAGAGGAGAAGTAAAAATTTAATTATCCACCTACTAGAACCAATCGATTAATTCGCTTGGTTCATTTTTTTTAAAGTAAATGAGGGTTTTATAATGAGTATCGATGACAATACAGATATCAAAAATATAGCAGAGGCTATCGCTGGGATATCTATGGATATCAGTAAATTGACAGCAGGTGACATCAAGGGTGATCCAGGAAATTCAGCATATAGCATTTGGCTTAAGACAGGCAAGACTGGAAGTATATATGATATGATTAATGATTTGAGGCAAGGGGCCGCTGATCAAAGTATCTATGAGAAATGGAAGATTATCCCAGGAAATGAGGATAAAACATATGGCGAATTTATAACTTCAATGACTGTCACTATGAAAGGTGACAAGGGTGACGTAGGGATAAGCGCTTACCAATCGTACCTATCGACAACTACAGATATTCCTGTTTTAACAGAATCTCAATGGAGTGACTCCAATCGTGGGATTACAGGAAAAGATGGAAAAGATGGAAAAGATGGGGCTGATGGCTCCAATGGAAAGTCTAACTACGAGTTGTACCTTGATACAGTTGATGGGGTTCCATTAGATTTAAATGCATGGCTGGTAACACAGACTGGGCCAGAAGGTCCGGAAGGAAAGTCTGCCTACCAATTGTATGTTGACAACTATGGAACTCTAACTGAGGTCGAGTGGCTGAAGAGTCTCAATGGTGAAAATGGGGTGTCTGCATTCGAAGAATATAAGATTCTGAATAATAAGACAGGCATGGAATATAGTGAATGGATTGCTCTGCTCACAGGTAAATCAAGCTACGAATTGCATCTAGAGAATAATTCATTTATGTCAGAAGAAGAATACCTGGCGTCTCTTCATGGTAAAGACGGGGCTGATGGAGCAAGCGCATATGAATTGCATCTTGCTAGTACAGGCGGGAATGAGTCATTGAGTGAGTACCTATCTAGCCTGAAAGGTGACAAGGGGGATTCATATACCATAAAGGGAGCAAAATCAAACTATTCTGATATCTATTCAGTTGAGGACCCTACCGATGGCGATGTGTGGTTTGCATTGGACAATAACATTGCATATTCATTTAACTCCAACAGTACTCCTAAATGGGTGGAAGTAGGGGCAATAGGTGGTTTGTCTGCTTATCAGCTGTACGTAGAAGGAGTTGAAAGTGGTACTACACCAATGTCTAAGTCGGATTGGCTAGAATCATTAAAAGGGGATAGAGGAGATGTCGGCCCTAGGGGTGCCAGAGGGTATGTAGGTCCAATTGGAGAAAAGGGGTCAGGATATGCTGTTGTAGGTGCCTTGCCAACCGAGGCGTTGATCAAGGAAGTCACTACTGCGACTGTTGGAGATATATATATATCGGATGAAGATGGTACTGGATACTGCTACCAAGGAGACACTGTTCCTATTAGGTGGGTAAGCGTAGGAAATATGCGAGGACTTTCTGCCTATCTATCATATGTGAAGGCGACAGAGGCCGTCAATGGCGAAGTGAAGACAGAGGCAGATTGGATTTACTCTTTAAATGGTCGAAACTTCACGATACTATCTTACGATAAAACGGAAGCGGAGATTCCTGATATTCCAAATCCTCATCCAGGTGACACACACACAGCAATAGACACTTTCAACACATGGACTTGGACTGGGAGTGAATGGATTAATCTTGGGCCAATTAGAGGTAAAGATGGACTGCCTGGCGAGCCAGGTGCAACAGGTGCAACAGGGGAAGAGGGCCCACAGGGGCCAAAGGGAGATATCGGATTAACTTCGACTCAAATAATGGGATATGACATTACACTAGTGGCAGGAGGGGTTTAGTATGTCTTATTATACAGTATACGATGGAGTTAATACATGGTACCCAAATACATGGCCAGATGTAGATAAATCAGTATTAACCCGTGCGTGTACAATTAGTGGAACACTCCCAGCGGATTGCTCAAAACTATTCTATAGATATAACCCAGATAAATTATACTTCTCTCGTATCGATGCGTCTGCTGTTACCAATGTTAGTAAGATGTTCGATAATTGCTATAATCTTGAATCGATAAACCTTGCATATTTTACCATGGCTGATGTAACTGATATGAGTGGTATGTTCGGTTCATGCGATAATCTTGAGACCATTACCTTCGCAGATAACATTGATACATCCAAAGTCACAAGTATGGCGTTTATGTTTTTTTATTGTAAAAAACTTACGGATATAGTTAACCTAGATAAGTTTAAGACAAAAAGTGTCATAAACTTTTCCTGTATGTTCTCTTGGTGTTCACTTATGACGGAAATAGATCTTGATTTCCTTAATCTCGGGTCTTGTACTAGTATATCTGGCTTCTTTTCCTTTTGTACCGTTCTCAAATCTATAGACCTTGGTAAGTTTGGTGACACATCTAGAGTAACTGATATGCGAGAAATGTTCAGAGGCTGCGAAGCCATTACATCTTTAACATTGCCAAGCTCCTTCAGTACATCCAGTGCGACAGATGTCAGTGAAATGTTCAGAGGTTGCATAGGCCTTAAAGAGTTGGTGTTGCCTGAGACGTTCAACACATCAAAGGCCACTAGAATTGGGTATATGTTCGAAGGTTGCACAGGCCTTGAAGAGTTGATATTGTCAGATTCTTTCAAAGGGGATATGGCTACATCGTCACGTGAGATGTTTAAAGGTTGTGAAAAACTTACAGAGTTGACACTTCCTAAGGATTTCAATCTGCCAAATGTCTTGTATATGGAAGACATGTTCGCAGACTGTTCGGAATTAGTTTATTTAGATATTGGTTCATTGGTAATTCCAACAAGCTTGACTAATGGTTACGATACAGGCTATCCTCTGGATACACTTGAGATGTTCGTTGGCTGTGGCAAGCTAACTACTATTCCAAGGATATTAAGGCAGGGGAATTCTAAGCTAGAGGATGCACTTTCATTTGGGGCTACAGCCCTAACTACACCAGATGAAAGTGCGTTGGATAGAATTACAGCTGGTGAAGACTTCCCATTTGAGTTCTATGTGACCGATGGAGCTCGAAGCTGGAATTTTAGCGAATGGATGGCCGAAGATAAAACAGCACTTACTGCTACTTGTACAGTTAGTGGTGCATTTCCAGAAGATTGTACAGGTACATTTTCGTTCTCGTCGGTAATTAATGGTCTATTCTATGGTTACAATCCATCTACATTGATATTTAAAAATATTGATACATCCAAAGTCGTCGATATGTCCAAAATGTTCCATAACTGTACGAATCTTACTCCATTGGGTATGATTGGCTTTGACTTATTTGATACGTCAAGTGCTACTGATATGAGTTTGATGTTCGCTGGTTGTAGTAGTTTTATATCGTTTAAAATTCCAGAGATATTCGATACTTATAAAGTTACTGATATGAGATCTATGTTCCATGGTTGCACGAGCCTCTCAACTCTTGTATTGCCAGAGAAATTCAATGTATCCGAAGTAACCGATATGTCCAGTATGTTCTATGAATGTGATATTGATTCCATGGGCTTCATGGACAAATTCGACCTATCTAAAGTTACTGATATGAGCTTTATGTTTTTCGGTTGTAAACGTTTTTTGTCGGCAATGACATTGCCAGAGTCATTCAATACAGTTGGCAGTGTCAACATGGATAATATGTTCAAGGGCTGCTCACTTGAATCACTAACATTTTCTAGCCTATTCATGCCTAGCAGTGGTACTAGTATGAATGGAATGTTCGCCGACTGTACAAACTTGGTGTCTCCAATATTGCCTGAGTCTGCCAACATATCTAATGTTGCTAGTATGGCTGGAATGTTCGCTGGTTGTTCAGGTGTAAAGTTAAAGCTATCAAGCACTTTCGATACCTCTAAAGTTACTGATATGAGCTCTATGTTCAGTGGTTGTTCTTACTTAACATTACCAGATACTTTCAATTCATCCAGTGCCACTAATATGGGAAGCATGTTCAAGGATTGTTCTAGCTTAACATTATCAGATACTTTCAACACGTCTAGTGTTACTGACATGGAATACATGTTTAGTGGTGGTTCATTAAGCTCTACGGTATTGCCAAATTCATTTGACACCTCTAAAGTCTTAAGTATGGAGAATATGTTCAATGGTAACTTGTCATCATCTATAACATTTCCAGATTCATTTAATGCACATAGGGTTATAAACATGGGTTACATGTTCTATAATTGTACAAGTCTTAAATCTGTAGAGTTTTCTGATTCATTTAATGCGCATATCGTAAATACTATGGCTGGAATGTTCTATAATTGTACAAATCTTCAAGATCTGATAGTGCCTGATTCATTTACTGCAGATGTAGTTAAGTATATGGCTGGAATGTTCTATAACTGTACGAAGATTAAATCGTTGAACTTGGGATGGATTTCTAACAGAGATCAATACTCAGATGTTCGAAATATGTTCTCTAAATGTTATGCACTGGAAACTTTGGATATAGGGTCATTGATAGTTAATGACAGCGTCTTAGATTCTATGTTTGGAAGTTGTACTAGCCTGAAAAATTTAACAAGAGTAAAAGGTCAGAGCAATACACGATTGCATGAAATAATCAAGATTGGCGCTACAAGTTTGCTTTCACCAGATATTGATGATTGGGCAAGAATAGCAGCTGGTGAAGATTTCCCATTTCTAGGTGACTTTTCGGTAACTGATAAAATAACAACCTGGGATTTGGATGCTTGGACAACGCCAGGCAGAGCAGCACCGAAAGGGCCTTGTACAGTGAATGGTGTTTTTCCATCAGACTGCTCAAACCTATTTGCAAACTATGGCTATGATTCGTTAGTGTTTGAAAACATTGATACTTCTAAGGTCACAAATATGGACTCTATGTTCGCAAACTGTTCAATTCTTACATCATTGGATTTAGGTAAGTTTGACACAGCCTTAGTTGTCTCTATGAGTGATATGTTCGTGGGTTGTACTGCATTGACAACTTTGACAAAAGTAAAAGGACAGCCAGATACTGACCTGCAGGTTCAACTTGTTAATGCAATAAATTTAGCTTCACCAACTAAAGATGATTTAGATATAATCTCAGAGGGAGAAGACTTTCCATTTGTATTTAGAGTGACTGACGGAGTTAGAACGTGGAGTTTGTCTGAGTGGAGAAACGCATATAGAATAGGCCCGGTAGGTCCTTGTACAGTTTCTGGACCATTTCCAGAAGATTGTTACGAGCTATTTAAAGAATATAGACAGACTTCATTAACATTTAAAAATATTGACACATCAAAGGTTACTGATATGTCTAGTATGTTCAGTTATTGCTATTATCTAACAAAGTTAGACTTAAGTGATTTTGACACATCAAATGTTACTACTATGGAGAATATGTTCAATGGTTGTTCAAGTCTTGTAGAAGAATTAGTAGGCGTAAGTGATTTTGATACATCTAAGGTTACTACTATGGGGAAGATGTTCTCTGGTTGCGCTCTTCTTCCAAAATTAGATGTAAGTGATTTTGATACATCTAAGGTTACTACTATGTGGAAGATGTTCTCTGGTTGTTCTCTTCTTTCAGAATTATACTTAAATGATTTTGACACATCTAATGTTACAAATATGGGCTATATGTTCAATAGTTGTGAAAATATTCCAGAATTAAATTTAAGTAGTTTTGCCACATCTAATGTTACAGACATGGGCTATATGTTCAATAGTTGTAAAAGTCTTAAAATGTTAGACGTACGTCCATTTGATACATCCAGTGTTACTACTATGTTCTCAATGTTCAATACTTGTACTGTTCTTGAAAGATTGTTTGGTATAAGTAGTTTTGTCACATCGAATGTTACAGACATGGGCTATATGTTCAATGCTTGTTCAAGCCTTACATCTTTATACCTAAGTACATTTAATACATCTAATGTTATAAGTACGAACAATATGTTCAATGGTTGTTCTGGTCTCACAGAATTAGACGTACGTTCATTTAATTCTATCAAGCTATCTAATGTGGCTGGGATGTTCGGGGGTTGTTCTGGTCTCACAGAGTTAGACTTAAGTGGTTTTAATACAGCGGCCATTGAATCGACGAGTAATATGTTCAACGGCTGTTCAGGCATCAAAAAGTTAGATATAAGTGGTTTTAATACAGATGGTGTGACTAATTCGATTGCGATGTTCAAGGATTGTACTAGTCTTGTATCGATAAATTTAGGTCGTCTTAATACTTCTGGCATGTTATATTTTTCTGATGATTATGAGATGTTCTATCACTGTTACGCATTGACAACTTTTACAAAGGTAAAAGGGCAACAAGATGATAATCTACAACATGCATTAATCAATTCAAATAGAATGGATGAGATGATTTCGCCAGTTGAGGCTGATTGGACAAGAATTAATAATGGCGAAGATTTCCCATTTGAGTTCATGGTAAAAAATGAAGATAGGACATGGACTTTAGAACAGTGGATAAATGAGGAAATACATCTTATCACTAAAGACTGTACAGTTTCAGGAACATTCCCTGAAAAATGTTCTGGGTTATTTGACGGCTACAAGCATAGCGTTCTAAAGTTTGAAGGTATTGACACTTCTGGTGTGACAAAAATGGACTCGATGTTCAACGAATGTACAGGACTTAGATCATTGGAGCTAGATTTTTTTGACACATCTAATGTCGAGACTATGGAGAAGATGTTCTATAGGTGTTCTGGTCTCTCAAAGTTAGACTTAAGTAGTTTTGACACATCTAGTGTTACTAATATGGAGAATATGTTCCGTGATTGTACATTCCTTTCAGAGTTAGACGTAAGTTCGTTTGATACATCTAATGTTACTAATATGGTATGTATGTTCCGTCATTGTTTTAAGATTACATCATTAGATTTAGGTCGGTTTAACACAGCAGCTGTCACCGATATGACTAGTATGTTCTTGATTTGTAATGCATTGACAACTTTGACAAAAGTAAAAGGGCAGCCAGATACTGACCTACAAAATGCAATTACTTCTGGTGCTACAAATTTTATTTCACCAACTATTAGTGATTGGGAAAGAATTGCAGATGGTGAAGATTTTCCATTTTTATTTAGAGTAACTTCCGGAGACAAAACGTGGAATTTGACTGAGTGGAGAGATCCAGATAGAATAGGCCCGGTAGGCCCTTGTACAGCTTCTGGAATATTTCCAGTAGATTGTTACGAGCTATTTAAAGGCTATGACCAGGTTTCATTAACACTTAAAGATATTGACACATCTAATGTTACTGCTATGGATTATATGTTCAGTGGTTGTCCTGTTCTTAGTTCTCTAACATTACCGGTTGGCTTTAATACAGAGAATGTAATAGTATTTGACTATATGTTTAGTTCCTGTTCCGGGTTAACTACTATGGACTTAGGTCCACTGAAGGTTTCAGACAATGCCACTTACGTTGGCATGTTTGATAGCTGTGCTTTATTAGAATATTTGACAAAAGTGAAAGGTCAAGAAAACAGCCTACTTCAACTTTCACTTGAGGCTGAGGGTGGGGCTACAGCCCTGCTTTCGCCAACTCATGAGGATTTAGAAATAATATCAGATGGAGTAGGCTTCCCCTTTGTGTTTTGGGTGAAAGATGGCACAGAGGAGTGGGATTTAACAAGATGGAGAGAAGAGAACAAGTCTCTATTAGGTAGAACATGTACAGTTACTGGACCATTTCCGTCCGATTGTTCTGAGTTATTCAAAGGATATAGCCCTGGTTCATTGATAGTTAAATATATTGACACTTCCAATGTCACCATTATGGACTACATGTTTCACTCCTGTGTTAATCTTCTGTCATTCTCATTTTTGGAATCATTCAATACATCTAATGTCACAAGCATGAACTCTATGTTTAATTCATGTAAAAAAGTGAGCTCTTGGGTATTGCCAGACACATTTGACACCGCTAAAGTCACTAATATGTTTGATATGTTTGGACATTGCTCAGGTCTTACAGAATTGACGCTACCAGATAAATTTGATACTTCGATGGTGACCACGATGAAGTACATGTTTAATGGTTGTAGAGTCTTGAAGACGCTGGTATTGTCAGAATCATTTAAAACATATAGTGTTACTGATATGAGTTATATGTTTTTTGAGAATATTAGTCTTACGAATTTTACACTTCCAGACTCATTTGATACATCTAAAGTTGAAGATATGTACAAGATGTTCTATCGCTGCGAGAGTCTTACGTCATTGGTGTTGCCATATAAATTTGACACTTCTAGTGTTAAAAATATGTCCCATATGTTTTACGGATGTAAGCTTCTTTCCACTTTAACGTTGCCAGATGAATTTGATACATCTAGTGTAACTGATATGTCCCATATGTTTTACAGATGTAAGCTTCTTTCCACTTTAACGTTGCCAGATGAATTTGATACATCTAGTGTAACTGATATGAGTTATATGTTTCATTCCTGTGTCCTTCTCAAGGTATTTCCTATTCTTGACTTTGACACATCTAGTGTCGAGAACATGAACTCTATGTTTAATTCATGCAAAAGCATCTATAGGTTTGAGTTGCCAGAGAAATTTGATACTTCTAAAGTTACTAATATGTTTGATATGTTTGGACATTGTTCTCATCTTACCTATTTAACGCTACCAGATAAGTTTGATACTTCGAGTGTGACCACGATGAAGTACATGTTTAATAATTGTACATCCTTAAGAGGTCTGTCATTGCCAAAATCATTTACCACATCTAGTGTCACTGACATGAGTTATATGTTTGATCGTTGCACAAGCTTAACTACTGTTGACTTAGGTGGGATCACTATTAGAGATTCACTTGATATAACTAGCATGTTTGGTAGTTGCAGGGCTTTAGGGTTTATTGTAGGAGTAGCTAAGCAAGAAAACTCTAAATTAGAAGATGCAGTGTTAGCAAGTTCAAATTTACTTGATCTAGACAGTAAGAGGGCTCTAGCAATGGCCACACAAGGTTATGATTATCCATACAATTTCTTCGGGTCAATGAGATTAAACGCACCAGGGACTATTAGAGGTAGTTACTTTAAGATTGGCCCACATTATATAAAAGCTCCACAGGCAATGGTTGATACTTTGACAATCCCATTGTACAGTGAAGCTATAGGTGTTGACAAAAACTTTCTAAAGTTTGAGAATGATGACAGAACAATGTATATTGAATTATCTAGCACAAATGAAAAATACATATAATAGTGTTGTTATTAGACATAAGCAGCAAGTTCTTTTCTTAGAGCTTCTGGCTCTGCTAGTAGCTCTGAGACCTGTTCTTTTGTCATTTTAATTGCATGAGCTGCCGCTACATCTGGCATCTCATTTTTCTCTTTCCAACAGGCCCAGCAAGATAGGTTGATACTATGGCATCCGTCATCTGGTTGCCCTGGTGTCCTGTTGATTAACGTGACGTCTGACCCAGCCACTCTTGATGTAACCTCTAGCTGTACATGTGTTAGATCATAGATAGGGTCATCTGCATCAGTTGGTTTTGACAAAATAACCATTCCAGACTTTATCATTTCAGCAAGTGTTAAGATAGATCTGGTTTTGTCTAGTGACCAAGATGGTCTTTGAGATAGGCGTGCTACATTTGAGGTAATTATTGGTTTATAGAAGATTGCCTTATTAGGTGAGTGAGTATAGGTGACAGGTAGTAGTCGTTTTGCCTCTATCCCCATGGATAATAAAAAAGCATGGCGAACATTACCAGCACCACCTTGGTCATGCGCAATTACACTTGCATTTAACAATGATGCCAATTTTATAACAGTAGTCATCTCTTCTGCTATTGATAGTCCACCACGCATTCTAGTTGTATAAAAGCAGGTGATCTCACTAGAGAATCTTGTGCAGCCAGTGAATGATATAGTAGTGAATGAGTCAGAGGTTGCTCCTCCACCAGACCAATCAATGCCACAGGCAATAAATGAGAAAGCATCTTTTAATTCAATCGCCGAGTCTAAGGTATTTTCAATTGGATTGTCTAACTGCATAAATGAGTTCTCAATATCCTTTACTGTAATCACTTTATCAGATGAATCATAAGCGAGTCCAAGTATTTCATTGACAAATGTAGCCTTAGAAAATTCTTTATAGGATTTCATTATTGTATCCCACTTTTTCTCTGAGCTATAGTGAAGTGGATGTAGGACCTGTGGGAAGTTGTATCCTGTATAGCTGTTGATCCGCTCGGGGACAGTGTGTATGTACTGTCCTAGGTCTGGCTCTATTGGTTCTTGGCACATCGCGCATATCGGACCATTTAGACCTATACAGTCGAATATATCTTTGTCTAGTGAACCTTCGTTTACATACCCGCAAAACCCGCAAGGCGTATTCCAGTAGGCCTTGGAACTTTTCTCCCATTCAACATTTAGTGAGTTATCAATAGTTTTGGCTGTGCCAGATAATGAGGTAAATCCTAAGTTGTCATGCGCAGCCATTGTCTGTTCAATTATAGGCAAGAACTCATGGTTAATGTCCTGGAACTCATCGATGTTCGTATCTGCAATAAAAGCGAGACCACGAATTGAGTCTGGTGACTTATAGACAGAATCAAAATAGATAACTGAATTGTTTGTAAAGTTTCTTTGTGATATGGACTGTGCACATCCTGAATCTGTAATAACGTCTTTAATCAATGATGTGTTGATAAACGGGGCAACTTCTTCTGTCGATATCCTAGCGACCTGTTTGTATCTTGGAGATATGATAAGGCTACGAAAGGTCTCCATGAAACTGCATGTGATAACTAGCCTTCCTGCATTGTTAGAGGTCTTACCTGTCTGCCTGGCGAATGAATTTATATTCCTCGATGGCTTCTTTATCTTAAAAAATGGCTCAGCGCACCAATGATTGTTCAAGTTGTACTCTAATCCACGAATCTTAAAGAATGGCATAAGCGGTATAAGGGTATCTAGCTCGTCTGAATTAAATGCGGTCTCAACAATTTCTAATGTTTGTGGATCAATTCCATCTGCGACCTCTATTTCATTTTGCTTCTCCATCTGATATTCCCCAGCCCCATTTGTTATATATTCATTGAAGCTTAATATATTTACTTAATGGTCTTTTGCAATATATCTTGGTCTTATTCTAGGCCAATTAAATAGTTTTTGTTAGTGTGTGTGTGTTGTAGGGTTTTATTTCTGAGGCCTAGTTATTAGGTGAGTATGATGGGGCTATTTCTTTTGGTGTGTGCCTGACAGTATAGGTTGGCATTGGGCGTACAACCATCTATTGCCAATGCTAAGTCTTGTCGACGATACAGATAAATAGAGGAATAGTGCTTGTTACACTGCTGTTTTGACCATAAAAATACCCTAAAATACGGGCTAAAATTGCATATAATATAGTGATGGATCTTTAGCTGTCAGCAAACAACCTTGTGCTCAAGTTTTACCAAAGAGCATTAGGACATGTTGGCAATAAAAAAACGAGTTCTCTTCCGCCTATCTGGGAGGGTTCTACGACAAGGTGAAAGATAGGTTAAAATGGATAGTTGATTCCATAGAAAAAAATCAACCATGTATAATAGACCAATGATTAGTCTTCTATGGTCCTATTACACATGAAAGTCCAGGCAAAGGTCTGGCAGCCGAACTGAGAATATCGGTATATTTATATTCTCTGGAAAAAGTCATCATGATTATCGATCTTTCATTGAACAGCCCTTTATATAACGGCTGTTCAATCGGAGAGGTAGCAGGTAGACTCAATCTAACTACACCTCCAGAAGAGGCAATTGGTATCGTCGGAAGAAATATCCGTGATATGGTCGCTTCTGAAGGAGATCGTGTAGAGGTTGAGCTAACTGGTCCGATGGCTGTATGGTCATACTTGGTTGTCTTCCACGCCGTAGTTCACTCTTTTGACAGAGTGTATTATAACGACGGAAGAAACCCTCGTATGCTCATTGCGGCACACGGGTAGTTACCTCCCCCGGGCATTTTAACGAATGCCCTTCGCCTTATGATTTGAGGCCAGTAGACCATGAAGAAGCCGGGTTAATCGCCGGTCGTAGCAAATGATCAACTTCACCTAGTGAAGTGCTATATCAATAAGATCTGTTTTTTTAAATGGGGGTATGCTCAATTGCATATCTCCACATCCCCACCAAAACGCAGTTGCCTTATAGGTTGCTGTGCTTTGGTGGGCGATGATAAAGAGCCTATACTAGTTTGTTTTTTTAAGTATAGGTTGAATATCGAATATAAAAAAAAAGAGGAGGTATTGTTTGATTACTAATCAAAAGTTTGAGGACTACAAGGTCAAGTGGGAGAAACGCCTACTTGACGAAAAAAAGGTCTCTTCCAGACTCCGCAAGGAGATTAAGGAATTGAGACAATATAACAAGGAGCTCAGATATGAGCTCCGCAAAAACAAAGGAGAACAAAATGAAACAAAACCATTTGTCTTACAAAGACAATGGCAATGATAAAGTAAATGTTACAGCTGCTCAGCTGTCAACGTTTTTAAAAAACGCCACTGGCGTTATTATTATTGAAGGTGTATATCCTAAGGAGTCTTTGGCGTTAAGAGCTCCTGAGGTTACTGAATTGGATTGTAGTAGGCTTGACGTATCACTATGCACTTCAATGAGAAGTGCATTTAAGGATAATAGTTATATGGAGAAACTAAGTATCTCTGGCTTTGATACCGCTGGTGTGAAAGACATGAATTGCATGTTTCTCAGATGTAGAAGCCTAACAAACCTACACTTAGGTCCTAGATTCGACACAAGGAATGTCGAGGATATGAGCTGCATGTTTCTTGGGTGTAGCGGCCTGGAAAGTTTAAACTTAGGAGATAAGTTTGACACTAGTAAAGTTAGAAACATGGGCGCGATGTTTGGTCGATGCAGGGGCTTAGCAAGCCTAGACCTAGGTCCTAGATTCGACACTAGAAGCACTGAAGACATGTGCGAAATGTTTAATGGATGCAATGGCTTAAAAAGCATGGATTTAGGTGTTAACTTCGACACTTTTAAAGTTAAAGACATGTGCGAAATGTTTAGTGAATGCATCCTTCTGAAAAGCCTAAATTTAGGGCATAGGTTTGATACAAGAACTGTTGAAGATATGTGCGAGATGTTTAATGAATGCATCATGCTAGAAAGCCTAAGCTTAGGAGATAAGTTTAATACCGCTAATACTAAAGACATGTCTTATATGTTTAGTAGATGCAGCGGTCTGAAGAGTTTGAGTTTAGGTCTTAGTTTTGACACCGGTGATGTTGAAGATATGAATGGGATGTTTTGGCAATGCAGTAGTTTGGCAAGCTTAAATTTAGGAGATATGTTTAAATATGCTAATAATACAAGGAAAATGTTTGATGGTATTCCTTGCAATGCTATCAAGCCTGCTCCAGATAATGGACTAGGTCATTGTACTTTTTAGCATAAAGGAGAGTGGACATGAAAGACAAAAAGGCAATAGGATTTGTAACAGTTGTGTACACTGGAGATGTGACAACTGTTATAGGTCAGTCTAAGGATGGGGCTAGTATTATTGTTGACCCTATTTATATAAGGTCGAATGAAGATTTATCTAAGTTCTATGAGAGTTTTGAGGTAGTGGTAGTGTCTAGTTTAGTTAGAGTTACCTCAATCTTAGGCTATGTAGATGGGATGGAGAATAAGACTGTCGACTTATCAGTAGAGCATATGCTAAAGACTGATACATATGTCCCACCTGGTTTAATAACTCAGATGATGAAGGCAAATGGATTTGTAGTCAAGCATCATAAGAGAATTCAGGAGGACCCTTATGTTGCTTTGAAGTCGATATCAAGACTACCAATAGGGTGTGTTCTTGTGAACAGGAATAAATATAGCATTCTAAAAGGTGTTTGTTCTTATAGTGCATATAGGTCTTTCATTGACATCTCTTTGTTTGACTCACGCACACGAATGGCAAATGCAAGAATGATGTCCGCCATTGACTACCTAGTGTCAATTGGTATTGTTGTCTCTGGTAAGAGATCAAGAACAAGTATCGATAGCTTGCTTGAGTTAGTAGAGGCATCTAAAAACATTGTCTTCAAAAGGAGATGGAGGAATAAGGGAAGGTCTTTGTATTGCACTGACTTTGTTGACAATAAGATCATAGAAACAGATCCAAGATTAAAAGCCTTGGTTGACTATGATTTCAAGTCGGCATTTTATGACAGGTGGATAACCAGTTCAATAAAAGCAGGTGTATATCGATACAAGGACTCAAATTTTATGTTTGATTCAAAAGCACTGAATATGATGTGGCAAGAGGTTGAGCCTATTTTAATAGACCGAGACTTTATTGTTGCAACAAAAATAAAGTATTCAGAGTTTAGCGAGCAGGTTTTGCTTGCTTCTGACAAGTGCGTATTTGTTGATGGCATAAATATTTACAACAGTGAAATAAAATGAGGATTGTATGATTAATCTAGATCTTGTCAATATTGTTGATAGAATAAATATTAACAACAGAAACAAAGGCATAGATGTCGAACTGTTTGAGTCTATGGATATCATGGTTGATATTGACTTAGTTAAGTTGATAGAGCCCGGAAAGATTATTGCAAAGAATGGAGGTGTTAGTATTACGCATCCTAACCCTGTAGTGGTAGTCCTTCATAAGTTAGGGGTTGATACGGTTGGTATGTGGTGGATGGAATTAAAGAATGTCTCTAATAGAAATATAGACTACAACTATATTTCTGTTAAGAATAGAGTGACTGTTCCTGGATTGATTTATCTGTCTGATACGAGGATAAATGTGATTGTTGATTCGTATCGCGATCATCTAAGCCTTGGAGTAGATAAGGCTATTACATTCTCGCCATCATTGGATAGTAGGTTTGAACGAAAGATAATTGTCGCAATTAAGCTAAACAAAAACTGTGACTATGAGCTTAGATATGCTCAGCCAGACTATGAAACATATGTAGAAAATGTTATTGAGTTGGCAGTTTATCAAGCGAATGGTAATGGAAAAATAAAAAGGAGAATACGAAATGGAATTAAGTAAAATATTAAACAAGGCTATTGAAGACGGTGATCTTGCAATGTTAACAGTATCTACAACTGGCTTCTCTCCCAAGCCGGGAAAGTATGAACTAGCGGCTATTACTTGCCTTGATGCAGGTAGATTAGTGCGTTTGTTCACTGGAACTAAGACATTGACAGATGAGAACATTCAATTTGTAAGCAGTATTATGACACCTGCTCAATGTCTTGAAGAGGCAGTGGATGACGAAGCATTCATCCTGGACATGGGGGCGACTCCAAAGTATTGGCTTGTTTATAATAAGCCATTCTTTATTAAGTTCGTAAAGAGCTTTTGTCCAGAGATACTCGATGGCAAAGTCATCATTGATATTGTTGATGTTAAGCGGATATCTGATACAGGTGAGTTAAACTTAGTTGAGTCATTTATCCTAAAAAGAAATATTAGAGTGCTAGCAAAGGAAGTGAATAGTAGATCAAAGAAGGATAGATCGTATTCATGGACTAAGATGAAGAAGGATAGTCTGGTTCCAGAAGGAACAGAACATTCTACTATAATGCAGCTAAAAGAATATGTGGAGATGGGAGGTTTCTAATGTTTGCCAGGCTGTACAGCACAAAAGTTATTCTTAATTTATATAGAAATAAGCTAAGAAATAGTCGTGTGTATATCGTTGCAAATACCAGCGATATATACTGCTGTGAGATATTGGAGGACTCGTTTCCTTGCGAGGAAGCAGATTATATGTCTGATTTAATCGCAAGGGATATCTGCAGATGTGGTGGCAACTCCACTGGTGAAGTTTGCTTTGAGATTACACAAGATCTTTATGCAGCCATTCACAATAGGTGTGTCTTTCATGAAAAGGAGGTGAGTATTACTTTCGAGTATATTGAAGAGGAGGGAGTTGTCATTACAAGGGAGCTAGGTAGTGAATATTTTATTCATACTGAAGAAGCTTGGAGTCCGTCTTACGAGCTGTATTCAGATCTTATATATGATGAAACTGCTATAGAAATTGCGATTGGTCAAGTCTTATTTACAGTCAGGGCAACTGGACTGCCTTATGATAAGGAAGATATCTTTATTGAAGAGCTTACTGATTTATTGGCAGGCCTTGGAAATGAGCCTGTTAGTGAAAATAAAAACAAAAAAATGGAGAATTAGTATGAAAAATAAAAACAAAAAAATGTTATTTAGCGATGACATTCCAAGAACTATGACAATAATGAGGGGGCTCCCCGGTAGCGGAAAGTCTACAGTTGCTAGGAACTGTAAAAACGTGGTTTCGGCAGACAACTACTTCGTTAAAAACGGAGTGTACGAGTTCGTACCAAAGGAGTTGAAAAATGCACACAGAAAATGTGTAGAAAGTGTATTTGAAGCCATTGAAAATGGCGATAACATTTGTGTTGACAACGCAAACATTATCATAGCTCACGTGCTAGGCTATGTTGATATGGCCGTTAAAAGAGGCTATAAGATTAGAATTGTAGAAGTTAGTGGCGACTATGGTTCAATTCATAATGTACCAGACGATGTTCTGGACAGGATGAAGAAGTCATGGGAGGCATGGGACAAAGAAAAATCGACCATAGAGGTCGAATTAATAAAAATACATAAAGGAGAGTTAGTGTGAAAAAGACAATATTGTACTGCACTGCAGACAATCACCTAGATGCTAGAACTAATGCGGCTATGAGGGAAACATCTGTCGACCCAATGGTGGCATTTACAGAGCTAGTCGACATTGTAATTAACGATGAGGTCGATGGTGATGAAAAGGTATTAATACTCGCTGGGGACGTGACAGATAGGTCAAAGGTTTCTTTGGATTGCATTGACTGCTTATCCAGGGCACTTAGCTTACTATCAAGCAATAATATTGAGGTGATAGCAATTGCAGGCAACCATGATATGGTACCGGCAATTGCTGCTGAAGAGTTCAGTGTGACAATGCTGAAAGATGGAGAAGAGATTCTGAGAGGAGAGTGGACCATTGTAGGTATCAATGGAAACATATCTGCAGTAAGTATGAAAGATATACTCGATGAGACACGTGCTGATTTGGTTGTTATGCACACTGCCTTCAAAGAGTATCTTGGCTTTGAGGGTGCTTATAAATTCAGCCTAGATGATGTTGACCATGAGCGAGTGAAGAACATCTTAGTTGGGGATATACATACAGCAGAGGCGGTCGAGATGGAAAATGGGTTTATGTTGAGCCCAGGGTCAACGTTTGCTACAAACATTACAACCAGGCGGCCATTCTATGTGTGGCGCTGGGAGTATGGATTAGCCCCAGAGAAGATACAGCTTAAGTCATCAAGAGGAATTAGTGTTCACGAGGTTGTCTCAGAAGACACTATGAAGATGTTTGAGTTTAATCTTAGGTCTATTGCAAAGGAGGTAAACCACTTTGGATTAAAGCCATATGTCCGAGTATCTTTTATTCCTGAATTTTCTGATGCTATTGCTGCACTGGAGGGTGAGTATGCTGGGCTGGTTCTATTTCACTCAATTAACAGCCCGAGTTTATCTCTTGGGGTTGGTCGGCTGTCAGATGGAGCAACTAACCTCGATATTGGAGAGGTTACTCTTCTAAGAGCTCTTGCTGACTCAAAAGATGAAATAGATGCTGATGTATATGATGTCCTTGCTGAGTTGCTTAAGCATGACTCAAATGGACATGATTACGAAATTCTAGTGGCGTCGTATAAGTCGTTTAGTAAAAAATGTCTTGCTAACCCGGACTTGCTAAAACCCTCAAGAAATATAAATATAATTGATAAACCAGAAGTGAATGTAAAAACAAGTAGTCAGCCAGAAGTAGTTACTTCTAGTGATCTACCTGATCTACCTGCACTCCCTGGGTTTTAAAGAAAAATATGTTAACAGGAGAAAAATATGTTAATTAGAGTAAAAACAAAAAACTTTCGGGCCCTTGGTAGTTTTGAGCACGCGTTCAGAGGTGGAATAACTGGGTGCGTTGGAGAGATGGGTACAGGGAAGTCTACTCTTGGGTATGCTGCTCTGTTCGGTCTAACAGGGCTAACCCCAACATCTATAAAACGAAAGAACTTATTAAGCTGGGGAGCCAAGAAAGGTTTTGTCGAGGTCGACTTGCTAATTGGTGGGAAGATGCTTAAGGTGGTAAGATTCTTCCCGGGGTCCAAGGCATCTCTGGTGTTTGGAAGCGATGAGGTTAGTGGCACCTCTAAAGTGAATGCGATGATAGAGAATATCTACGCATGTTCGCTAGAGAACATCTTTAAAACAAGCCTTATCCAACAAGGAAAACTCACTGAGTGCATAAATGTGTCTTCTACTGAGAGACAAAAGCTTTATGCTAGGCTAGTTCCTGGGTTAAAGAGAGCCGATCAGGCAATTGACTCATTGAGCATGTTTGCTAGGTCAGACCTTCAGGTGTATAAGTCAAGAGTTGAGGAGAAGAATGAATTAAAAAGCAATAATCGTCTTATAGCTGAGGCGATTGGTGACTACAAAAAAACTGCAGGTGAGATGGAGGTTGCAGTTAAGCTTGCTGAAGGTGAGCGAGATGAGTTACGTGCTCAGGTATTGAAGCCTGGGTCAATTGTCAAGTCTAAGCTGGATGAGGCATTGGCTCTTAACAATAAAGCGCTGGTTGATACCAGTGACTATGTCTGCAAAGCTGAGAAAGAAGCAGACGGATTGAGAGATGCAATCAGATCTCTGAAGACAGTTGATTTGCCAGTTAATATCAATGCTATTCTTGAAGCAAAAAACAGTGTCGGCAGACATAAGGACAATATTCCTCGCTTGAAAGAGCAGGTTAATATTGAAGATCCAATTGTTACGTCTGAGTTTTCTAAAGCAGATGAAAAAATTAATGCTTTGCGTGCAGAGTATGCTGAACTCTCTAATAGATATACCGCTGTATTTGCTGATTGTCAAGAAATGATCAAGGCTATAAAGCACATGGAGGAAGGTAAATGTCCTACATGTGGATCAGAGTATGACTGCAGTAACCTCGAGGCGACTAGAGAAAAATTAGATAAGTCTAATAAAATTCTCTTGGAGCTAAAAGAAAAGACAGAGGAAATCAGAAAAGAGGGTAGTGAACTTAAGGCAAGTAAGGAGGCTGAAGAGTCAGCAAATGCACATGCAATAAGTGAGCATGCTCGTCTTGTGGCGGCAGCTAATGCAAACCTTGAAATGGAACTAAAGTTAATTTCAGATGCAGAAGCAATCATTATTGAACCATGGAAATCTAAGACAGTTGAAGAGATCCAGGAGTTGATTGTTGCGGAGAAGAACAAGAAGGCAAACGAGTCTCTGTTGAGTTCACTTGATGGACAGATTGAAGTAGCAAATGGAAGCATTGCTTCTATTAAAGATAATATCAAGAAGTACAATGCGATGGAGGTAATCCCAGACGATATTCTTAATGCTTTTAAAGAGTCAGACGATGTCTATACTTCACTAAACAAAGAGCTATCGGCAGTGCTTGCTAACATTGCAAGCTCAGAAGCTATGTTTGCCCAAAACAAGGAAGTAATAGACCGTATTGAGAAACAAGAGTACGAAGATAGAATAACAAATGCGTTTAACACAAAGCTTGAGAAAGCTATCTTTCTACTTGGCAGGAGAAATCTTCCATTGAAGGCGTTGAAGTATTATCTGGATGCAGTAAATGCAAATGTAGCTAGGCTGTTGCTAGACTTCGGTGCACGCTTTACCTTTAGGTTGAATGATGAGTTCGACATAGAGGTTCAGTTCGGAGACATTATAGATGGGGCTTGCGCTCTGTCTGGTGGACAGGCTGCAATGTGTGCAGTTGCTTTGAAGATGACTGAGATTCAGGTCTTTGGGGGAAATGCTGGTTTTGTTGTAGCGGATGAGATCGGGTATGGTTTGTCCCAGGGTGAAGGGTTTAATGGGTTGGTTGATGTTCTTAATAAGTTCAAAGAAGGTATTGGCAAGGGTATGCAGATGTTGTTAGCAACTCACGAGCAAGCACTTGTTCCAACTTTCAACCATAAGATTGAATTTTAACAAATAATATTTGACTTTCTTGATAAATAAGATATAAGTAATCGGTAGTTTTACTTATATCTAAAAAAGGGGCTCTGATGTTTAATGTTGACGATCCGTACGAAGCGGGATTTCTTGGGCAATTGCTCAGGGAGAATGATACAATTAAGATAAAAACTGAGTACGCAGTTGAGATTTTGTCTCACTGCAAGAAAAATCATCCACTAGTCTATAATGAGGTTATGGATGACTTTAAGTTTTCTGTATCAAGGCAAGCAAGGAGAATGTTAAACATATTAAAACTAATGAGTCCATATCGAGAACTGTTATAATTATAATAGATAGAGGTATTATGAAAGATATAGAGCTAGATGAACTATCTAGTAGGATAAAAGAAATAAAGCTGAGTAGCGACAAGTCTACTCAGCTTTTTAGTTTGATAACAACAACATACAGGTGGGTAGATGTAGACAAAACTATTAGGCCTGTTATGTTTAATTGGGAAAAAAACTCAGCACTTGTGATCAAGTACCTGAGGGAGAAATTCAATAAAGAACTGTTCAATTGGAATCTGTGCAGCGGGTTAGTAGCAAGGAATGACCCAAAATTGATTGACTGCGATAAATATAACTGGAAATATTTTTCTAGTCATGTAGCTAGAAATGTCCCTGAATTAATTGAGCATGATAGGTTCAACTGGGAAGAGACTCCAGCTGTAATAAAGTACGCACCTCATTTGATCAGTCGAAATATTAATAAAATAGACACTGGAAGGTTTGGTGCATTGATAAAGAGGAGGATTAAGTGATCGTAGTAACTAATTCTGCAGTGGTTTTAGATTCACCACCGCCTTCATTGATTACTTATGCGACCTACTCAAGGCGTGTAAGAAAAGAAGATGGGGAGATGGGGTTTGAGCCACAAGAGTTGTTTTGTAAGATTGGGCGCAATAAATATGCATTCCCAATTGGACTAAAGGACAGGGTGATAAATTCTTGCAAAAACGAGAAGGTAGTAGACATGTCAGAGTCCAAGCCTAAGCCTAATATTGCAAACTGCAATGCAAGTTGGAGAGCTGGCCAAGAAGAAGTCTTTGATGCAATAGTTAATAATGATAGAGGAATTATTGAAGCAGCTGCTGCGTTTGGTAAGTCTTATGTTATTGGACAACTATGTCTGGCTTATCAAGGGATTGTTCCTGTTATCGTTGTTACAACCAAAGGCACTGTGTTGACGCAGTTGATGGATGAAGCAATCGCTAATGGGATTGATGCTGTAAAGGTGAATGCTAGGTCAAGATATGTATGTGGCAAGGAGGCTTACTTTGTAAGCTCTAAATCAATGCACAAGATGCCTAAGGATATAAAGGCAATTATGCTTTATGATGAAGCACACAGCTCCTTAGGACCCCAGACAATGATGGAACTAGTTTCATTCGTGAATATCTGGGCATTTGGATTGTCTGCAACTATGGTTAGGTCTGACTTACCCGATAAGGTTTTTGAGATTATCTTTGGTAAAAGACTAAAGACAGTGTCGAACTCAATGGCGGTGTCAAATGGTAATATAGTTCAGACTACAGTTGTATCTATCGCATTTCCTAATTTTAGAAGAGCTGGAATGCATTCTTCTATAAAGGAAAAAATAGGTATCACTGCCAATCACAAGCGCAATGAGCTAATAGCAAAGGTAATGTCAACAGTGCCTGAAGATGAAAAGGCTATTATCGTTTGCAAAACAACAGAGCAAGTGCTGAGGCTTAAGCAGTTGTTGCCAAACTGGGAGGCAGTGTCATCTAGTATATCTGCTGACAGGTGGCATGTTTTCCAAAAGGCAGGATTAATGCCAGATGATGACATGTCTGAAGTACCAGATAGCTTTGAAGAGGATGTGCTTGTTGAGTTTACTGAAAATGAGAAGACATTGTACGAGGACTATTATAAGAAGCTTAAAATGGTGAAAAAGATTACATCGGCAGTAAGAGCTGAGATGTATGAATTTTTGACAGATGAGTCTATTAAGGATAGATCCAGGAAGCCATATACTCACGAGCAAAAGAATAAGCTAGTAAATCAGATGTCCGCTGGGTTAGAGGATATCTATTATGAAGTTTATCATTCGCTAGTTGGGTTTAGGAATGGATTTAATCTCAAAGAGGATGTTCTTAAGGTAATAGGTTCTACCTCGGCACACCAGAGTATTGCGGATAAGATGCGGATAAGAGACTTCTATTCTAAGGCTGCTGTTGAAAAAAGATATAAAGTGTTCTTTGACAAGAAGCTTAGATCTTTTAGTAAATATGCGACTAGAAGCGTAGAGGAAATGAAGCAACGACTAGCAAGTACTCCTGGTATGAAGGTGATATCTACTCAAGTATTTAGAGAGGGTATTTCTATTGATGACCTTGCTTATACTTGTTTAGCATCTGGTTCAGGAAAGGTAAACTGCCTGCAGGTGGCTGGACGTGGAACAAGGGTCGACCCTGGTGATAGCACAAGGGGTGAGAAGATTCACTCAATCCATGTTGAAATAAAAGATGTAACATCTGGTAGTGGGTATGAGATGTCTTATTGCCGTAATGCATCAGCAAGAGATAAAATATATAGAGATGCAAAGTTTGATATTGTCTATGCAAAATCAGACATCGACTTGCAGTCTTTTAAATTAAGAAAAACTAAAATGGAGAATTAAGATGAACGGAAAAAAATTAGGCATGTTGTCTATAATGATAGGGGTTGCAATAATTGTATTCTCAGTACCTATGGCAGCAGCTGTAGGTGGATTCCTTATAGTAGTTGGTTTATGGACTATAGACAAAAAGAAGACCACTGCATTGTGTGTTGCAATCTTGGCTTTCTTCGAGAGAAAGGTTGTGACAACCGATGATAAGGTAACCTACTACGACGAGAACGGTAATGAAGTCGAAAGCTAGTAGTCATGCAGCAAAGGAAGAGATTTTCTATAGAAATTACTCTTTCTTTGTGAATGATGGCTTAGAACGGAAGAATGTTTTAAACTACCTTGGGCAGATAAAAAGGTTTAGGAAGTCGTCAACAGGGATAGGAACTGTGTTCTATGATGAGTTCATTGAACCGTATGTCTTTACAGGCTACTGCATTTGGTTGGTGCTTATGAAGAAGCGAGGCATAGATGGTCTAACACAGATATTCACACTGGTAAACCAGAAGAGGATGGATGAGTATAGATTGTACTACGATGCAACAACAAGGCGTGCAAGTGACACAATAGAAGAAGTTAGCAAGATAACTACTGGTGACTTCCTGTCTTTTGTCTCTTCTTTATCCATGCTAGATGACAGTGTAATCATTGCAGATGCAATCGTCTCAAAGTTTGGTGATGATGGCATGAAGTATGTGAATGACACAATGGATATAAACAGGCTACAGATGTTAGCCTCAATGAATAGTATCTACAAGGATACATTCTTTAACAAATAAAGAGGTTATTGTATGAGAATTAATCCATTAGACTTTTTTGATAGAGATAATATCGACTCCTTTTGTGGAGTGGTTAATGAAGATCATTTAAGTATAAAAGAATTGCTCATGAAGGTAATCATGGGCGATGAGGCACTGTCAGAAGTATGTCTTGAATTCATAAAGAGTGACACTCTCTTTTATAATGAAAAGAAGGCAGATTCTGACCTATGGAAAGTATTCTATTTTTCAATAGAGTATATGTGTAAATACAAAACGACTCCATCTGATGAGATAGTCTACTCTGACTTAAAGGAGAAGAGTAGTGACTCTGCTATACAGAAGAAGTCAGTATCTAAGCTATTGAAGGCAAACTTTGTTTCTGATGTAGACTGGGCAAAGGAACAACTATTCTTTAGGATAGAAGCGGTCTATAAAGTAAAGGTTATTAGACTAGCTTCTCTTGGTCCAGATAGTAATTTCTCAGAGCTAATTGCGATCGAGAAGGAGCTGTTTGAAAAGCAGGTTGCTAGGTTGCTAAAGAGTTCATTCAGATTGACAAATGCCTATGACTCCATACTTGGGGTTATTGAATCTCATGTAAAGGAGCCGATTGGGATTCCTTGGTTAGACCAGATGCTTGGAGGTGGTCTGTCTCCTGCGGAACAGATGCTATTCATTGTCCCTTCTGGTGGTGGTAAGTCTACACTTGCTTGGCAGATTGTTGCAGCAGCTGTAGATGTAAACAAGAAGAGTCTGTATTGCTCGTTTGAGCAAGAGCTTGATGGTGATTTTGCTTTGAGAACAAGAGTGCTGTCAACACAGATGGGCAGGTCTGAATGGGGCAAGCCATTGGATCAGCTATCTAGTTTGGCAATCTCAAGGGCAAAAGAAGCAAGGCCATTATGGCTAGCCTCTCATAGGTATGCCTATTTAGGAGATCCAAAAGAAAAGATCCCAAGTGCTCAGGCATTTATTGAATTTCTTGAAGATGTTCGAAAGACATTTCCATTTGAGTATCTTATTGTTGACTGGCTTGGGCTATTTACTAAGAAGGTCATCAGGGACTCAAAGATGAAAGGTGATACTTTTGGGGTTAAGTTTATCAATGCTGAAATTATTGATGCAACTGCCAAGTTTGCGAGGGAGCATTCCACTAAGGGAATATTCTTTCATCAGCGTGGTGGACAAGCAAATAAGAACCGCGAAAAGGCAACATCTAATGATGCGGCTGGAGATGCTGACCTTGATCAACTATTTGACTATGCTTTTACTGCTACACCAAGAGGTGATGATGGCACGTTTAAGATAATAAATGGTAAGTCTAGGTCATCGGCAGTTACGTATAAAATCCTAAAGATGAATGGAGAGATGTGTAGGATTGAGCCTGCTGACTCAATTACAGATTTTGACATTCCAGGTAATGAACAATTCAAGGGACATTACAGATCTAAGTTTCCTTTAAAGGATAAGTTTAAGCCGCATCCTCCTACTGCACCTGCTGGGTTTGGAAATTTAAATAAAGGAGTTTAAGTTGATTAATGTACATTTGTATAATGTGCTTAGGACCCACTTCGATTTTGAGATTATTGTCAAACATGAGAATGTTGTACCAGTGATTATCAATAAGAAAGAAGGAGCTAATAGCTCTTTTCTTGGTAGGGCGAGTGGATCTAATAGGGTGTCCTTGAGTAGCTGGGGGGAGACCTTTCAGTTCTCTTGTCCGTACTGCAATGACACAAGGCATCGGTTTTTTATGTCTGGATTCTCAGGAAGTTCTTTGACTGTCGGAGATGACATTGTTCATGTTCGTGATATGGTGTGCTCGTGTAAAAATGAGAACTGCCATAATACACGGGAAGTTCAAGAGGAGATGATAAAACTGGTGAAAAATGCAAGCATCAATAAGCTTCTAAGGCCTAATGAGGAATGCATAGACCCATTTGTAAAGCAGCACATAGGCGATGTAAAAGGCATGTCTTGCTTGGCAGTTAGCAATAGGAATATTGCATTGCCTACAAACCTGCTGCCATTAGACTCAAATATGGTTCCAGACTATGTGAGATCATATATTACAGGTCGTGGATTTAGTATTTCCTCGCTATCAAATAACTTTGAGGTAAAGGTTTGTACACCTGGCTCAAAAATAACCAACACTAATGGGGTTAGTTATGACTTTGGTTACTATGCAATACTAATACCATTGATATCAAGGAGACTTTGCCTAGGATGGCAGGCTCGCCTTGTTCCATATGTTGGTGGACGTTTGTTGGATCCTAAAGAAGAGCGTGCTTATTTAAAGAAATGCTCAAAGGATAAATCTAAACGGTTTGTTAAAAAATATCGGTTTGCATCTGGTATTGAGAAAAACAAAGGGTTCTATAATATGGACAAGGCTTTGTTTCACAAGCATATAGTATTGTGTGAAGGAGTGACTGATGTATGGAAGGTCGGTGGATGCGCCATCGCATCTTATGGAAAAACATTAAGTCAAGCACAAATAGAGGTCATGCGTATTATGTGGGGCTGGGGATTAACTAGTCTTATAGTTGCATATGATTCTGAAGTAGATTGCTCAGCTCTAATAAAACAACTTAGAGCATTGAGAATATTTAGCTTAGGTGTCGCTAGATTGAATCTCCCAGATGGGATGGATCCAGGAGACATGTCAAAAAGAGAGCTAAATAGTCTTATAAAAGAAGCAAGGCTAAATCTTAACTAATCAATTCTGTTATGATTAACAAAAATCGAGATGATTTTCTCGTACTAATAATAAGTCATAAAGCATAGCGTAACACACACAACTAGAAGGAGAGAGCTGCGCTCGCCGTGTGTGTTACTTGTTTTTATTGATAACAGAATTGACTATAACCATTGGAGGATTATGATTTCTGAACTCGTAAGTGAACTATTCGTCCTTACTCATAATAAGAGTGATAAAGAGATGTTTATTAGGTTTGAAGTAAGAGTCAAAAAGAAAACAAGAAAAATATGTGCCCCAACTAAGGAGATTAGGGTAGTACATAGGAAGCTATTAATGGAGCTGTATGATATACATAAGTTCGATGGGCTGTTGGTCACAGCCTATAGACCTGGCATTAGTGTTATGGACACCGCTATTGCTCATAAAAACAACAAGTATATGATCTCGTATGACTTCAGTAAATATTTCGATACCATCCCTGATTACTTAATAAGAAGTGTATTGGCTAATACACTGTTTGTTGACTATAGCGAAGATGTTATTGATACATTGATGATGTCACTTATAGATGAAAAGACAAATGGATTATGCCAAGGCAGTCCACTGTCTGGGATTATTGCTAATATAGTAATCGAAGCACCTGCTATGCAGTTTAGAGAAATAATAAAAAATGAATTGGGGTATTCAGATGCTTCAGTTACTTTTTATTCAGATGACTTAACCATCTCTTCTAATGAAGATATAAGGATGGATAGTTCAGTTATTCTATCAGTGCTCGGTGATTGTTTAATAAATCATACTGGTATAAACTTTGAGATTAATAAGCGCAAAACGAGATGTTATGTGCACAACAACAGGAGGGTGTTAGGTATGACTATCAATCATAACAATAAGGTGACAGTAAGTAGAAATGAATACAGGAACCTTAGGTCTGTACTTCATAGATATGTGAGTAGTAATAGCTCATTAACCATGAGCATGGATAAGTTTAGAGGAAGACTACTCTATGCATTAAATGTAGACGAGACAGGAAAGATCGCTAATATCATTAATAATGCAATTGATATAAATGAAAAGAAGATGTTCAGGTTAATTCCATCTCTAAAACAATAAAATGGAGGTGCTATTGTGCTTGTGTTGACATTTTTAAAAGATGATCTAAATGTTTATGATAGCGAAACAGGAAAAGTCTTTGAGTTTAATAGGAGAAAAAAGAACTTTAATGTTGTTATCAAAAGAATAATGTCTTCTGACAAACGCTTTATGGTCTACAACTTGTACAAGTTAGTTTCTTTTATAGGTCATAATAACCTAGAGACAGGTTCATTGATATCATTCTCGAAGAGAGTGTTGGATGTCGCCTTGCTAGCCAGGAATGCCAAGAATACTAAGTTAGTCGATAATGTTAGCCTCCCAAGGATGATTAAGTCTTTGGCGCGTGAATCACTAACATACGACAATAATGGGTATAGACTATACTGTGTATACATGGCATTGGCTAAAATGGATGCTGCTGTAATGTTGCCTGTTGATGCCATAGAGATTGCTCAGGCTGCCTGTCAATATATGATGGTTAGCAATGGGCTAAGGGTTGACATGGAGAAACAATCAAAGCTAAAGAATGAGTTTGAGGAAGAGATAGAAGCTATCTCGGATTCATTAGATGTTCTTGGAATAAGAGACCGTGATGGAATTAGTAATATAGTGAGTGTTCTTGAATCTAGACTTGATATCAAACTGAAAGGTGGGTTACCAAGTGTTTCAGATTGCCGAGTCGATAAAACAATACCAGACTTTGTTCTGGTTTATCACCACAGAGAGAGACTTACAGAGTTAGTAAGTAAGTTTCTCTGTTTTGATGATGTAATTCACTCGACAATTTCACCATATACAAAATTCTCTGGACGGTCTTCATCTAACCCAAATCTATATGAGTTTCCTAATGACGGAGATGTTAGAAATATAATTGTGCCCAGAGAGGGGTGTGTATTTGTGACTGCTGATTATTCGTATGCTGGGTTGGTTGCACTTGCGCAGACTTGTTTAACTAAGTTTGGGTCAAGTGAACTGGCTAAGTCTATCAATGCTGGAGTTAGTCCTCATGACTCAATGATGGAGCATCTATCAAAAGAGTTGCCTAATGTCAAGGTGACAAGGAAGCTTGCAAAGCTGGTTAATTTTGCTTTTCCTACTGGCATGTCTGGTAGAAGCTTAGTAGGCTATGCAAGAAAACAAGGAGTTGTTATTACCGAGGCAGAGGGCATTCAGCTGTATGATAAGTGGCTGTCTAGCTGTGTTTCATTGAAGAGATTTGTCAATGTAGGTGATAGCGTTGTTTCTATTAATGGCAGAAAGTATATCGGAACTAAGAATGAAGCGAGATCGTTTCTGTTTCAGTCAGTCGTTTCAGATTGCGTTAACCTAGCGATGGTATTACTATCCAAGGCTGGATTTAGAATTGTAAATAATATTAATGATGAGTTCTTAATTGAGGTAACTAAAGAAAATGCGCATGAAGATGCGATGACTATTAGTGATATAATGAAGAAGGCATATTTATATTTCTGCAAAGATGTTCCTGTTTCAGTTGATATTGCATTGACAAATTGCTGGGATAAAGGAGCTAAGCCTGTCTACAGGGATGGCAAGTTGGTTGTTTGGGAGAAAGACAGATTAGAAGAGGACACACCTGCTGATTTAGTTTGGTGTAGATTCTTTGGTTCTGTTTTTATCATAGATTACAAAGAAGTAATTGATAAAGGTGATATTATCGCTAAGGTAAACGATGGAGAGAGTCTTGATGATCTCAAAAGACATAATTCACGCATTAGTCAGTTGCTTAAAAAAGAAGGAGATGGTAAATGAAGAGGTTGTACGATGTCTCGATTCGGGATTTGAAAATCTCGGCTGAGTACGATACAGAAGAAAGGAGGCTATCCATATCAGGAGATGGATTAAATGAATGCCTTGTTGTTCAACTACCTGAAGAAATGATCGGGTTGGCTATTAGCAGTGTTTACAAGATGAAAAGCACGTGGAAAGATAAGATCGCGCCAAAGGCAAAAGAAATAAAAGTAGTAATAAAAAGAATACAGGAGGGAGATTAAGATGTCCGAAGAGAAACAAGAAATTAAGTATATCAAGGAGCTTAGTAAGGGGACTGTTGTAATGCACGGCCTAGATATGGCTGGTGCAGTAGCAAAGGAGTATCAGTTTAGAATACTACCTCCTCTATTAGAGGACGGTACAGAGTGCAGTCCACTGGCTCCTCCAGATGGACCAATCGAATACTGGAGCCAGTTCACCAAATTCTTGACATTCGGCATGCCGATGTCTTTAATTGAGCATTTTAACCCATCAAGCGCTACAGCCACCTCTTTATGGGGGGAGTGCTATCCAGTTACAAAAACTGGTGAAAACTGGTTCAATCCAAGAGTGAGAAGATTTGAGTCACCTATATTAATGTTCTTTAAGAATGCTAATATGAAAATTCGTGCAGAATGGAGACGCTATGCACATGGGACTGACTTGAACCCAAAGACTGGGAAGGCTTACGATATTCCAGAGTCATGGTTCAAGTGGATCAATGATAGCAATAGTGGCAGTAGTTATCTGAGAGAGCGTCCATTGTTGTTGACAAGGGCAATCTTCTCATCTGTACTAGGTGAACAGCTTCCGGCATGGAGTGAACCGAGGGTTATGGTATTTACGCCTGGATGTGCTAATAGTATGAAAAAAATATTGACAAAGCGTAATCCGCAGTCGGCGTTGTCTATGAGTAATAACATGCTCGGTGATATATGTACTAAAGAAAACGGAGTAGTGGTTAAGTTTGCAAAGGATAGTGAATATTCATTTGCACTTACTGCCTCTGATTCAAAGGTCCCTTTAACTAGTGATTATTTAATACCAGCTCAGTTCTCGTGGTCTGATGTACTTGATATTAAGTTTCCAGAGGATCAGATTGACTGGTTGATCGATAGCTTTGGGGTTGATGCATTTGCATTGTTCTGTAAGCCATGGTGCAAATACAGTAATGGGCGTGTTGACGAGTTACATAAAGTATATGTTGGAGGAACAGACAAAACTATGGTTGTCAAACCATATGCAGCTGGTGATCTAAATAAGTACCCTCGTACACCTGTTGACATGGAGCCACCTATGTTTGATGAAGGAGATGCAGAAGAAGCTCCACACGGACCTTCTCCTATGTCATTAGCGCCGCCTGTAATTACAGCGCCTACACCAAACTCAATTGTTGCTCCGGTTGCTACAGCTCCAGTTGCTCCAGCTCCGGTTGCTCCAGCTCCAGTTGCTCCAGCTCCGGTTGCTACAGCTCCAGTTGCTCCAGTTGCTCCAGCTCCGGTTGCTCCAGTTGCTCCAGTTGCTCCAGTTGCTCAAGTTATGGAAACGATGGATGAGGATGATATTCCTTTTTAGGTCGATATCACTGTTTAAATTATAATCAGACAAGATGCCTGGCTATTTAATATGGCTGGGTATTTTTGTCTAATAAAAAAGGAGAGGTTATTATGGCCCCGAAAAAGAAAAAAATATTTGACTTTGCTGCTGAGCTTCAGTCGGCGATTGTTAAGACTCATGGAGAAGGTGTAACTCCATTTTCTAAGGTATTAAATGTAGAGGACATAAACGAGGGACTGTCTATCAACGATAACATGTTTCTTTGCTTCCTATTTGGCCGAGATGTGATAATGTCTCACTCTCAGATCGCATTGTGCGGAGAAGAGGGTGTGAATAAGTCAGCCCTTGCTATGGGAGTCTACGCTAAACAGTTTGTAGACAATGGTGGATTCGTTGTATTGATAGAGACGGAAAATAAGGCGAATTACGAATACTTAAAGGCAAACGTCGGAGAGAACTTCGATAGGGTAAAGCCATATTTTGCAGATAGCCTTGAGACGTTATGGGACTTCACTACCCAGACTTGTAAAATGGTCGAGAAGATGGTGGAGACTACCGGAAATACAGATACACCTGTATTGATTATCCGTGATTCGTTTAACGGCGTAATTTCAAAGAAGACTTCAGATGATATCGAGAAGTCTTTAAGAAAAGATGGCGAGGTTAGGAACCATACTGCTGGCTTAAAGGCTGCTTCAATTAATAAGGACACAGAGGCTTCGCTTGGGCACTTTATGAGGAAATATCCTATAACAATCGTGGATATATTGCACCAGAAGGAGAAGGCAGATCTTGGTGGAGGTATGCCAAGCTTTGGCCCACCAAAGAAGAATAGAGCTGGTGGAAAGGCTAAGGACTACAAGCAGTCATTGGTGTTTGAAGTCTCAAAGCGAGTAGGCGATAAAGCTGTTGGTAATTTTACAGAAATAATCACGCTAAAGCTAATAAAGAACTCATTCGCTAAAAAGCATAATATGTCATTCAACGTGTACTATAAGACACATTTTACTGGTGAGTTGGATTCTCATGGTAACTTAGTTGAGTCTTGTTATTATGACTGGGATAGAGCGTTGTGTGAAATGCTTGTCAAGGATGGCTTGTTCAGGAAGGATGACCTGAAAAAGATAATCGACATACGCGAGAAGACTAAAACGGGTTATATCTGCCCAACATTAGGAATAAAGGATCCTATTCACCCATCTGAATTGGGTAGGCTTATTCATGAAGATAAAGACCTGTGCTTCAATCTCAAGAGATATCTATTTAAGTGTAGATCTACTAAAAAGATTGGGAAAGGGTCACAGGAGCTAAATGCTATGATGATTAAGGATTCTAAGATTAAATTGAACAAAGACTTGCTTGGGTTCTTTGATGTAGAAGAGAATGCTAATTCTTCTGATGCAGAAATTTCAATCGCTAGCTTGCCAGATCTCCCAGATATGCCAGGCACTAAGTAGGGTTAATCAGCAGTCAGTGAGCTAAAATTCACTGGTTGTTTTGTATAAAAAAGGAGAAATTATGTTTGATTATAGGGCTGTTTTGAAAACAGTACCGATGAAGTTCAGGTTGTCTCTGCCTCTAATAGAGGAGTTGCAACAGTGGTCAAAGTCAACCAAAAGAGATATGGGTGACATTGCTAATGGTGCGTTGAAGGCCTACAAGGCAAATCCGCAAGGGTTTAAACCTTACAGGCGAAAGACGAAGGAAGGGGCCAGTTCATCTATGAATTGGCGAATTAGAGAAGTATTTAGTTTTAAAGAACTAAATAGTTCCATTATGGAGCAAATTTTAATATGGCATATACAAAATGCCAAAAAGAAGAGGTAGATATTATGGAGTTTTTAAAAAGAGAGTTGTTCCTGCACATGGATGTGCTTATAAATAGCTATACTAAGGAAATAGTTATTGGAGTTAGAAGGGAAGACGGGATCATTGAAGTAGATACTTATTGCAAAAATGGGTACATTACTTATTTGCATACTGTCCATTCAGACGGATTTGATCTAATTGAAAACGCTGCTAGCATGAAAGAAGAGGATCTGAAAAATGCTTTAGCTGATGTTGTCGATGTGGACAACATTATGATCAGAGTAGATGAAAAGGAGTACAAAGTGGATTCTGCAGGTGCATTCACTGTTGGTAGGAGAAAAGTAGGAGCAATGAAAGATGGCTGTAATGTGTATCTACTTGTGGATGTATTACTTTGTCATGATAAGAATATGGTATTGCACTCATTTCTAGAAATTGATGGAGAAAAGTTTAAAGTGTACGATGATGCATATAAGGCTGGAGATAAAGGATTGCTTAAATTGGCATCTATTGTATTAAACAATGACTGCTTAGAAGATGGCTTTGATGGCTTTGAATGTTTCACAAACATGTTAACAATTCCTTCAAGCTGCGGAGATGTTTGTGAATATAAAGGAGATAAGGGAGTGCACCTAAATGTCCTTCGTAGAGATATAGTATTCACTTACTCTGCTTATGATAGTGACGATGTCTTCAAGGACTATAGGCAAGATGGTAACTTTATCTCACTCAACGACGATGAGTTGATATCTATTGTTAAGTCTTCTATTATGGATAATGGATATGCTTCTGGGTTTTTGGCCACATCTATCATTGATAGAGCAGCAGTCACAATTCCTGTTTCAGTCTTTCTATGCCCAGATAGTACCACTAGGTACTTGAATTTAGTTGAAGAACTGAAAGAAGAGGTAAGGAAGAATATCTAATAAGATTGCCATGGCGAATACACTCGTCATGGCAATTGTTTGTCAAAAAGCATGTTAGTGCTTGTGTTTGTGCTTGTGTTTGTGCTAGGTGATTTAAAAAATAGAAGTAGGGAGATATTATGTTTGACTTTCATAAAGAGCTAGAAAATGTAACAAGCCGTAAGGCGAATGAAGACAAAAAGCACAAGGTATATTTTAAGGCAAAGTCCTATTGCGCAAAGATTGCAAAGGATTTATCGATACCGTTAGCAGCTGTCACTCGTATATTAATGAGAGATGTTTATGATGCAGATGGCCCCAATGAGCAGATGCTTGCATTTGGACATAACCTAGGTATTGATAGCAATGTCTTCTGTATAAGTTTGACGGCAACTCCAACGGCTAGTAATGTATTGGAGTTTAGCGATAAGTTTAAGCGGGCATTTGATCACTTTTATAGTATGTACTTGATTGATCCAGAGTCTGTGATGATGATGTCACTGGCCAATGGACGCTTGTACTTACTGTCTGAGAATGGATTATTTATAGGTAGTAATGCAGTTACAATAAGCGTGATGTACAACGAGGAGTCTTTTTTGTTGACTGAGTTTAATAGTCACAAGATTCCTGCATTTCTAAAATAAACCAAAGAGGATATTGACTGACATGTATTATGTTTGTTTTAATGTAGATTATGAAGAACTAGACTGTTTCAGTAGCTTAGAGGATGCTATTGAGATGATCAGAAAGTATGAGAGAGATGATGATTTTGATGGAATATTCAAAGAAGGATGCTATGTTATCATTCACGAGGATGAGTTGATTGATATAGAGTTTATGGATTTTTAAGTAAAAATAAAGAAGGGAGATGTGTCATGGGTCGTAATATAAAATATAGTCCAGTGGCTGGAGCTGGAGAGGTTCTTTGGAGATTGGTAAAAGAAGATGAGAGAGATTATGAGGGAATACTGAACATCCTGCATGATGATTTCAAACATAAAAGCTTCATGCTATTTGAAGCTGTGTCTATTGGTTATGGTGTGCAAGGTGTAAAGAAGGGGATGCTCGGCATGAGAAGTGATTGTCTTAACAAGTCAGCGTTTTTAAAGACGGTGGTTAAAGTAAGAGCAAAAGATGCAGGAGACGATTTGTATATGCTACCTAGCATGGGGATTGAGTTCTTGGTTGAGAAAGAGATGCTAGATGGATGTTCTGATATCATGGAGGGTGAATCATGCGAGAAGTAGAGCGAATGGTTACAGGTGCCGAGCTTAGAGATAAGATTAGCGATGCCGTAGATAAAGCTTGTTTGGTAGTTGGTGATTCCATGGGTCCTGGCGGGCGCTGTGCTGTGATTTCTAAGATTGGACTTAAACGTTCATCTGATGTTACAAAAGATGGAGTAACTATAATGAACAATCTTATTGATCCAGATTCATCAGTCCATGCAATACTGCAGTTGATAAAACAGACATCTGAGTATAGTAGAAAAACAGCAGGAGATGGAACAACTGCATCTATCGTATTGCTAGCTGAGGCCTATAAAGTTTTCCGTGAGCTTGAGGTTAGCAATCATGGATTTAACATGAATGCAGCGCTAAGAGGTATGAAGCGATTTGTCAATGATATTGATAATCATGTTAGAGATTTAGCTGTATCTGTTAAGAGCGACTCTGATCTGTTAAAAAATATCATTTCTGTTTCTTCAAATGAAGACAAAGAGTTGGCTGATGCTATCTTTGATGCTTATTCATTTGTTGGGGATAGTGGATTAGTTGGACGTATCAATAGAATATCAGATGGGAAGTCTGTAGTTAGAGCTGTATGTACAACTGGTTTTCAAAAGAAGATAGCGCCATTTTATATCAATGAGGCTAATCCAAAGGCAATGCCTGTCGGGTTTGACAATGTGTATACATTGGCACTAAATGTTACTGTAGATGGGCACAATGCCGTTGATTTTCTAAATTGGATTACATCTTCTGTTGCTTCTGTTTTAAGAAAGGACAATGAAAATCTAAAGTCTTTGGTTATGTATGTTTTTATTAAAGACATAGACCACTCAAGTCATAAGGGGATAGTTGCTGCTGCAAGGCAGGCAGGTATTAGCCTAATGATGATGAAGTTGGATTATGGGGATCGTGGACAAGAACAGCTTCGTGACATAGCTGCCTATTCAGGTGTTGGTGTTTTAGATGGGTTTGATAATCTTGACCTGTCTGAGGTGAAGAAGTACATCGGTCACCTAGACTCAGTCACAACGGTAAGAAATAGTATCACTATCTTCAAGTCTGGCAAAGAAGAGCTGTCTGAAAAAGCAAATGAGGTAATTGAGGAAATCAATACACTACTGAGTAATAGTGTTGATGAATTCGGTGGATCGAGTGCTGTTTCAAGGCATCAAGAAGAGCGGGTAGCGGCTTTCTTTGCTAAAGAGGCTATACTGAAGATCGGGGCATTGTCTGATGCTGAGTGGGTAGAACGCCGAGATCGTGCTGACGATGCAATTCAATCAGCACGAGCTGCACTTGAAGAGGGTGTTGTTGTTGGTGGAGGATGGGCATTGGCTATTGCTGCTAAAGACTTGAGTACTCAGAAAAGAGAGCCATTGTTTCATAAAGACGAAGAGATTGGGTATAATGCAATGTTTGACATTGTGTTGGCTCCATTGAAAAGAATTATGAGAAATGTCTACATTGAGATCAATCAGGATAGTATGGATGAGTGTTACGAGCGAGTGACAAATGGAGAGATCTTGAATGCCTACACTGGTAGTTGGTGTGACAATAACGACGCTGGAATCTATGACCCGGCTAAGGTTATTATGACATCATTAAGATCAGCCACAACTGGCGCAACTACACTACTAAATACTTCTTCAATTATCAATACAACAAGTATATCGACTTCACAGGTCGACTCAAATATGCTATGATGAGAAAGAAAAAAAAGAAGTATGAGCTGATGTTCGGTGATATCCCTGAAAAATATCGCTATGTTAAACCTTCTATGATTGATCGACTAAAAGAAAAAGTGTTAGCTGTTATCAATAGGAGGGCTAATGTTAAGCGTGCCAATAAGATGTTTCTCAGCACTGATGTTTCTGATTTTCAATGCGGAATAGTGTGTGGAGCACATTCCAAAGAAGAGATGATGTATCTTGAGGAGAATGGTTTCTATGACTATCCGGCGATTGCAAGAGAAAGGGGGTGGGATTATTTTGTTTCTATTAACAGAAAGGTGTTAGAACAAGAGAATGGCCCGCCTAATGATCGAGTGTATGAATTCGGGGATGTAAGAGTCCTCAAAGAATTTATGGCAGTCGAGGATGGGCATGATGATGATCCATATAGTAAGTTTTAGCTTTTAGGAGATCATGAATAAGACAGAGATAATAAGAAGGGCAACTGGAATGTCTGAAGAGGAGAGGGTTTTTAGTGTATTCCTTGATAGCTGTTTAGAATATTGGCTATTAGATGGAGAAATAATCTACCAGCCTGATAGCTTTATGCTTATCCCAAAGACTATGATTTATGTTGATGGAGATAAGCCTAAGGTTAAGTCGTTGTTCAGAGGACATGTTTACACACCAGATTTTAAATTCAGTGCGACCGATGAGATGGTTAAATTACTAAAAGGATTTGTTCATCCAAGTGCGGATGGATATTTCTATGTAGATACCAAAGGTGGGTTTAATCGCGAACAGAGGAGTTTCAGCATTAATCAAAAGCTAGTGATGGACAAGTACAATGTAATCATTAATAAAGTTATCCCATATGAGTTGATGAAGAAGATAGGGGTAGCACCATATATTCTTTTATATCACAATAGAAACCCAAAAAAAGATGGGACGCTTCCACCTAGGAGGAGGATGGCATTTGCTGAGGGGTGTATATCCATACGAGAGTACTCTGGTATAAACTTTTAATAAAGATATTAACGTAATTAAAAAGCCGAATAGAATTTTCTATTCGGCTTTTTTGTGCCAAACAAACAAGGAGAATTGATATGAAAAAGAAAAATAGTTATGTCATTGAGCAGGCATATATAAAAGATGTGCTAATTCCAATTAGGATTGACAACCTTGAGGAACAGCTAGGAACACAGTATTATGATCCTGTGTATGCTGCTTATGGCGGAAAGGAGATTGATAATGAAACTAGCTTTCTAAGTATGCATAGACCAGGAGATCAACTGACAGAGATGCAGCTTGGGATAATTATTGACCAAGGTATTTATTGTGTAGATGACTATGAAGTTAAGGTGTCTCCATTGACAGGTGATTTTGTTGTAAACATCCAGGTGGAAGGAATAAGGCATACATTTTGTTATGACAAGCCGTCTGGGTTGAATGGACTACATATCACAAAGTCTAAGGTGCCATCGTTTGGATTAGGAATCCGTAATGAGCACTGTCATGATTGCATAACGATGCGAAAGCCTTGCTTAAGATCATGCAAGGGAAGGTTCGTTAATTCAAGAAGGAAGAACGCAGCAGGTTTATTTGAGGTAAATGCTAATTTGCTTAATTCTCGACATTTCAATGCAAGTGAAGTTGTCATTGATAGTCGGTTTACTATTTTTAATTTAATAGGAACAGGTGATGTTTGCAGTAGGCTTCAGGTTGAGAATCTGTTTAAAATTGCAATAAGGAATTCGAATGTAATGTTCTCAATGAGAACAAGTAATACAGATGTATTCACTACAGACAATGTTCCTGGAAATGTAACAGTAGTTTATAATCACCGCGGTGATGAGTTGCCGGATTTATCTGCTTTTAAAAGACAGCCTGACAAGATAATTGTTGGAAAAGGGTTAAGAAAAGAAGCAAGTGTTTATTCGTGTGATGGGGACTGTAGGGAATGCAAAATATGCTTCAAGAGATGCGAAAATAAATTAATTTATATTGATAAATAACAACAAAAGGAAAATGGCATGAAAATAATAGACAGTTCTGTAGAGCTAATAGAAACAGGAGAAGGCTTGACAATTTTAGAAAAGATTGAAAAGTGCGCCAGGGTTTGCTATCAATCAAGCCCAAGAGGTAACACGGTTAGGTTTGTAAAGAGTCTAATAAAGCGTTGACATTTATCTACGCTTGAGTGTGTATATGTTGAGGTTTCAGGTTTGAGCTTGAACTATATAGATAAATTGCTTAATCGTAATAGTCGCTTGTCAACTTGTGTGGAAGATGATGGAGTTATTATTGGAAATGTAAGATCTTGGCTTGAGTTATATAGTGATCAAAAGGAGAATAGAATGATCAAATATACGGTAAATGTAGAAATGGATGGTACTGAATATTGGTACCTTAATGGTAGTCCATAGAGAATAGATGTATCTAACTTTAATACTGCTAAAGGTTAAATAAGGACATGGACGCAATTTTAAAAAACTAAAGGAGAGAGTATGGACGAAATTATTAAAGCAGGGCTGATAGTAGAGATTCTGCGAGTGCAATTAGAGCAGGCTAAGTCTGCTCTGGATACTGTGCAAGCAGAACTTGATGGGGCTTTAGATAACCTTGCTACAGCAATTGAGGAGCAAGCATGATTTGTGACTCGATAACATTAGAAGAGCTAACAAAAGAATCGTTTGTTGGCGCCTACAGAAAGCTATTCGGAAACAAGTTTTCTGTTAGTTACTTAGAAGTCTTCTGGGAAGAAGCCAGGATCCGACAGGAGATTTGGTTGTTTGATAGTAAATTTGGATTAACAAGAGGGTAATAAAATGACGAAAATACCATTGTCTTATAAAGACAACAATAATGAAAAAGTAAATGTTACAGAAGAACAGCTGTCAGCATTTTTGGAAATAGCAACTGGTGATGTTGTGATTGAGGGAACGTATCCTAGACCGCATCTGCAGTTAAGGGCTCCAAATGTTGTCACGCTGGATTGCAGTGGCCTTGACACATCACTGTGTACTTCGGCCGAGAGAGCCTTCTGTGGTAATAAAAACATGAAATATCTAGATATTTCTGGTTTTGACACTTCTAGTGTTAAATATATGGGCCACATGTTCCGTGGTTGTAGTAGTTTAACAGCTATCAATGTCTCGAGCTTTGACACTAGCAAAGTTAAGTATATGTCTTACATGTTTGGTAGATGCAGCAGTCTAAAAGTTGTTGATGTCTCAGGCTTTGACACTTCTAGTGTTGAATACATGGATTACATGTTTGGTGGATGCAGCAGTCTAAAAGTTGTTGATGTCTCAGGCTTTGACACTTCTAGTGTTGAATACATGGATTACATGTTTTGTGGATGCAGCGGTTTAAAGGAAATTGATGTATCTAACTTCAACACTAGCAAAGTTAAATATATGTCCTACATGTTTTGTGGCTGCAGCAGTCTAAAAGTTGTTGATGTCTCAGGCTTTGACACTTCTAGTGTTAAACATATGTCTTACATGTTTGGTAGATGCAGCAGTCTAAAAGTTGTTGATGTCTCAGGCTTTGACACTTCTAGTGTTGAATACATGGATTACATGTTTGGTGGATGCAGCAGTCTAAAAGTTGTTGATGTCTCAGGCTTTGACACTTCTAGTGTTGAATACATGGATTACATGTTTTGTGGATGCAGCGGTTTAAAAGTTGTTGATGTCTCAGGCTTTAACACTGATGGTGTTAAAGTTATGGACGGTATGTTCTTTAATTGTACTAGTTTAACAAGCCTACAACTAGGTGCTGAGTTTAAATACGCTAATAAAATACAGGATATGTTTGTTGATGTTCCTCGTAACATTATTAATCCAGCTCCATCTCATAGATTTGGTGTGTACGGTTAAATATAGGTAATCTATAGAAAAGGCAATAAAAAAAAGGAAAAAGAGTTATGGAGTATTACAGCGTAAAAATTAAATGCCCATTATCGAGCAAGAATAAAAAGAGAATGTTCGAATCTAGGTCTAAGATAGACCCTAAGATGGGAATATTTGTCGGGACAAATATGGTCTACGGGGCGTTCTACAATCAAATAACAAAAGAGGAGCTGAAGCAAATAAAAAGAGAGTTTGATTGGTGTTGCGTAACAGTTAAATCTAAAGGAGAATAAAATGACGAAAATACCATTGTCTTATAAAGACAACAATAATGAAAAAGTAAATGTTACAGAAGAACAGCTGTCAGCATTTTTGGAAATAGCAACTGGTGATGTTGTGATTGAGGGAACGTATCCTAGACCGCATCTGCAGTTAAGGGCTCCAAATGTTGTCACGCTGGATTGCAGTGGCCTTGACACATCACTGTGTACTTCGGCCGAGAGAGCCTTCTGTGGTAATAAAAACATGAAATATCTAGATATTTCTGGTTTTGACACTTCTAGTGTTAAATATATGGGCCACATGTTCCGTGGTTGTAGTAGTTTAACAGCTATCAATGTCTCGAGCTTTGACACTAGCAAGGTTAAGTATATGGATCACATGTTCCATGGCTGTAGCGGTCTAACAAAAATTGTTAGTATTTATAACTTTAATACTGCTAAAGTTGAAAAGATGAACGCAATGTTCTTTGAATGCAGCGGGTTAAAGGAAATTGATGTTTCAGGCTTTGATACTAGCAAAGTTAAACACATGGACATGATGTTCTATAAGTGCAGCGGTCTAACCGCCATCAATGTTTCTAGATTTGATACTAGCAGTGTTAAATATATGTCCTACATGTTTTGTGGCTGCAGTGGCTTGAAGGAAACTAATGTTTCAAGATTTAATACTAGCAGTGTTGAGTATATGGAGCATATGTTCTACGGATGCAGTAGTTTAACAGATATCAATGTTTCCAGATTTGATACTAGTCGTGTTAAATATATGTCCTACATGTTTTGTGGCTGCAGCAGTCTAAAAGTTGTTGATGTCTCAGGCTTTGACACTTCTAGTGTTAAACATATGGATTACATGTTTGGTGGATGCAGCAGTCTAAAAGTTGTTGATGTCTCAGGCTTTGACACTTCTAGTGTTGAATACATGAATTACATGTTTGGTGGATGCAGCAGTCTAAAAGTTGTTGATGTCTCAGGCTTTAACACTTCTAGTGTTAAATACATGGATTACATGTTCTTTGGGTGTAGCGGTTTAAAGGAAATTGATGTCTCAGGCTTTGACACTAGCAAAGTTAAATATATGTCTTACATGTTTGGTAGATGCAGCAGTCTAAAAGTTGTTGATGTCTCAGGCTTTGACACTTCTAGTGTTGAATACATGGATTACATGTTCTTTGGGTGTAGCGGTTTAAAGGAAATTGATGTATCTAACTTCAACACTGATGGTGTTAAAGTTATGGACGGTATGTTCTTTAATTGTACTAGTTTAACAAGCCTACAACTAGGTGCTGAGTTTAAATACGCTAATAAAATACAGGATATGTTTGTTGATGTTCCTCGTAACATTATTAATCCAGCTCCATCTCATAGATTTGGTGTGTACGGTTAAATATAGGCAGTCTATAAAAATTAACTTCATGTACATATGAATATTATTAAATTGAACTTGTACATGAAGTTAATAATTAACAAAGGAAAATAAAATGAATAAACTAAAATCAGAATTAACAAAGGAAAATAAAATGAATAAACTAAAATCAGAATTAACTTATATCGATAATACTGGAACGTTTACTGGATTAACTAAAGTAGAGATAAATACCAAGGCTGCAGTTTCTACAGGAGCTGTTGAACTTTATGGTAAGCTTGCAGAAGGTATTGGTGATGATGCTAGTTATTTATTTTGCGACTGTACTACTTTAACGAGTTTAGATGTCTCTAACTTAGATACATCTGGCGTTACTACTATGGGCTATATGTTCGCTAGTTGTATAGATTTAACAGAATTAAATGTCTCTAGCTTTAATACTGCTAGTGTTAACAATATGAGAAGCATGTTCTCATGTTGTAATAGTTTAACAACTTTAGATGTTTCTAACTTTGATACTGCTAGTGTTAACAATATGAGAAGTATGTTCTCATATTGTAATAGTTTAAAAACTTTAGATGTTTCTAACTTTAATACTGCTAATGTTGATGATATGAGCTATATGTTCTCTAATTGTAAAGGTTTAAGAACTTTAGATCTTTCTAACTTTAATACTGCTAAAGTTAATTGTATGAATGGCATGTTCAATAATTGTAAAGGTTTAAGAACTTTAGATCTTTCTAACTTTAATACTGCTAAAGTTAATTGTATGATCACTATGTTCAATAATTGTACTAGTCTAACAAGTCTAGATCTTTCTAGCTTTGACACCACTAATGTTACTAGTATGAGTTATATGTTCTATAGTTGCAATAGCTTAAGAACTTTAGATCTTTCTAACTTTAATACTGCTAAAGTTAATTATATGAATAGCATGTTCCATAATTGTAAAGGTTTAACAACTTTAGATCTTTCTAACTTTAATACTGCTAAAGTTAACAATATGGATGGTATGTTCTCATGTTGTAATAGTTTAACAACTTTAGACGTTTCTAGCTTTAATACTGCTAATGTTGATAATATGGTCTTTATGTTCTATAGTTGTACTAGTTTAACAAGTTTAGAACTAGGCACTAACTTTACGTATGCTACTAGAAAAACCAGTATGAATATGTTTACTGATGTTCCTTGTAACATTATTAATCCAGCTCCAGTTGATGGATTTGGTGGGTGCGGTTCAATATAGGCAGTCTATAAAAATTAACTTCATGTACATATGAATATTATTAAATTGAACTTGTATATGAAGTTAATAATTAACAAAGGAGAAAAAATGAATAAACTAAAATCAGAATTGACAAAGGAAAATAAAATGAATAAACTAAACTCAGAATTGACTTATGTAGATAATACCGGAACGTTTACTGGTTTGACTAAAGAAGAGATAAATACCAAGGCTGCAGCTTCTACAGGAGCTGTTGAACTTTATGGTAAGCTTGCAGAAGGTATTGGTGATGATGCTAGTTATTTATTTTGCGACTGTACTACTTTAACGAGTTTAGATGTCTCTAACTTAGATACATCTGGCGTTACTACTATGGGCTATATGTTCGCTAGTTGTATAGATTTAACAGAATTAGATCTTTCTAACTTTAATACTGCTAATGTTGATGATATGAATGGCATGTTCCGTGGTTGTAGTAGTTTAACAGATATCAATGTTTCCAGATTTGACACCAGTAAGGTTAAACACATGGACATGATGTTCTATAAGTGCAGCGGTCTAACCGCCATCAATGTTTCTAACTTTAATACTGCTAAAGTTAGAAACATTGATCGCATGTTCAATAATTGTACTAGTCTAACAACTTTAGACGTTTCTAACTTTAATAATGCTAATGTTGATGATATGAGCTATATGTTCTCTAATTGTAAAGGTTTAACAAGTTTAGAACTAGGCACTAACTTTACGTGTGCTACTAGAAAAACCAATATGTTTACTGATGTTCCTTGTAACATTATTAATCCTGCTCCAGTTGATGGATTTGGTGGGTGTAAATTTTAGCAGGCGCTGAAAGCATCTTAGTAAAGCAGGTGTCAATTACATGAAAAGTTGAACTGATATGTTTAACTTCAATGACGAGAAAGAAATAATAATTAACCATAGAGCAGCCTAGCTATAGGCTGCTCTGTAAAAACATGAAGGAATAAAAGTATGAAAAACAAAGAAAAAACAAAACCAAGAGAGTTTGTCCTTGATTTAGAACCAATGCTTAAAAAATATAAGGTCTTTTATGCATTCGACGACGAGCAGTTGGCCGATGGATTGAATAAGTATTCCCTTGATATTGATAAGGATGATGTGATTAGCTACGGTCTTGGTGCACATGGCCCTAAGGCAAATCTAAGTGGATTTAACAATGGAATGTATGATGCATACAAAAAACTTGAGAAGGAGAAGTTCGATTACTACGGCAAGGAAATGTATATTTCTAGAGAATTATCCAACCATGAGTGCTGGTGGACGGGTGACTGGCAAGAAGCTAAATTTGGTCTTGATATGGACCTTGTAACAGATGAGGAAGTGCAGGACTGCTATAGAAGGAATGTATCAAAAGAAATAACCCCATTCTAGGGTGGAATTAAGTAAAAACATGAAGGAATAAAAGTATGAAGGATCAAATTAAGGAGCTGATGCATATTGCTTTGTTTTCAGGTGACTATCACAAGGGAAACAAGGAGGTTAAGCTCAATATCGTCGAAGACCTGTCTGAGTGCATTGATGCTATGGTGAAGGAGCGAATAAAGTATATGGCCAGTCCAGATGCGGTAAAGAATATTGTTTCACTAGCAGTTAGAGATACAACTGCATCAATACAAAAAGTATACCTTGCTTCATTTATTGAGTGCAAGATGGGCAAGGGTATGCTTAGTAAGATTAGGGAGTCTACATTGAGACTAATTGGACAATATAAGTTTCCAACCTATAGCATTGAAAATAGTTCTATTATAAACCTAGATGAAACAATGACGCCAGAGGAGGCGAGGCATGACGAGAAATGCAGAAGAGACTGAAAGAAATAAGGAGGCTGAGAGATGGGAGACTGTCATAAAATCTTGGAACTCTGGAACAGCGCATGGGCTTGACTACTTTCAACTAAGAGAGAAAAAGGAGTATGATGAATATATGCGCTATAAAAATAGAAAAAAGAGTAAATATCAATAGATCATACAGGATTGGAAAAATAAGAGCCTCGTTTAACTTGTTGTTGAACGAGGTTTTTAATTAAAAAATAAATAAGGAGAATTGTCTTATGGCAAATGTAGCAAATAACCAAATGTGTATAGTTGATGGTACACAAGAAAACATAGATAGATTTCTAGAAGATATGGCTGGGATTGAAGATAAACATCCATCAAAGGAATACAAGTCTGATACACTCAGTATAATAGCAACAGAGGTTTATCCAGGAGCTTATCTATATGGAGAAACGATCATGTTTGAATCACCCTGGTCTGCCCCTGATGGACTTATAAAAGCTCTAAAAAAAGACTATGACTTGGATGTTGAGATCTACACTGAAGAGCTTAGTAGTGGAATATATCAAGTAGAAACAGCGGAAGGTTTGTTCTTCCTTACAGAGGGTGACATAGATTCGTGCTACCAGAAGAACGAACACGGTGAAATACTCTATGATGAGGGTTTCGATTACGACAAGGCAGATTCACTGATTAGAGACAAGAGACGTTCTGTAGTTTTAATGAAATAAGGAGAAATGATATGAACAAAAAGAATAGAGTGTGTGTGATATATGACGCTGAAAACTACCAATATGACGACAATGAAGGCCAATTAGAAAATTCTTATCTAGCTAGTATGGACGATCTTGATGTTGCAATATTTGAGATAAAGAGATTATCTAAGTATGAAAGAGGTGATAAGTTGCTTGTTGTTGGAAGCTTACGCCGTTGGTTTGGTTGGGTGGAAGGTTGTAAGATTATAGATGATATAGATGAATTGTGTATCACTTCAATAAAATGGAGTGACCAAGCTGGTTTGGAAATTGCACACAGTCACCATGATGGCTGCGATTACTATAACTTAAGAATTCTGAATGACAGGGGTGTTGATTATCTCTACAATAACGGAGAGACTCTAGAGAACCTTGAGAAGGTTTCATCACCTTACTATAGTGCTGCTATCGAAGGGCCTCGGTTTGGAGATAAAATTACTAAATATTTCGGATGGCACCATGTGGAGTAGAAGCGCATAGGTAAAGCATTTTGAATAAAAGTGGATATGCTTTGGCGTCGTCAGAGCTCTCTACAAAAGAAGCAAATAGAAATGACACAGGATATAAATAATTCCTGCAGCAAAAAGGAGAAGAGTATGTATGAGATTGTAACAAAATCAATGTTTATGGATTGGTTTGGTGATTATGGAAAAGGTTGTTTTTCGTATGAAGCACTAAGTGAGCTTTTTGATTACTTGGATAAAGAGAAAGATGTTGAGTTCTCTCCAGTAGCCATTGAGGCATTTTGGAATGAACGAAGTTTGAGAGATTATATGAAAGACTATGGAATAGAACCAAAGGAGACAATAGAGGAGACTATAGAAGCTATAGAGCACCACCTTGAACATAACACCATTTATCTGACAATAGATAAACAGAATGATCTTGATGGGATGGCATTGTATATGCCACTTTAGTCTTTAAAAAGCTGTGTTACAATTCTTCATGTTTTGTAACACAATAATAAAACGAATGATAAATTTAACTAAGCATGTAAAATGCTAAATAAAAGTACTATAGAAAAAGGAAATAAGTTATGCTATTAAAAGAATATTTGAATAAATTTGACGGAGCATCTGTCAAGACAGGCGTTGGTCGAGGTTTTTATGTTAATGGAGGATAACAATGTCGGAGGTGAGTATGATCTATCAGACGTATATGTATATACAGAAAGGTGGACAGAAGCGACAAGAGGCCAGTTCTGTAAGCTATTGGTATAAATCCAAAGGACCTTGGTAAAGAATTCATACCGGTTCAGCAATTCATAATGCTAAACAGTGGTGATATATTATATATGGGACTATCTGTATAGATAAAAATGGGTATTTAATAATAATAATAAAGATTGAGGTTTTGTATGATTGAAATTAATAGAAAAGTAAAATATGAAATAGAAGAACACCAAGATGGTGAATTTGTTGTAGTGGACGGAGGATCTGTTAGAACTGTTTATATGGACTTTGTAGACATTGAGTCACATATTAAAATATTGAACAAAGCTAAGAAAGCTCTTCTAAAGATAAAAATATTAGGAGCTAATGAAGAACTAAAGGAAGTTAAAAAACGGTACAAGCAGAAATAGTTCACTATTAACCAATGTCAAGTATTAAAACACTTGACATTGGCTTAGTATTACATTTAAAAAAACGAAAAGGAAATAAACATGAGCAAATTAAACAAGAACGACAATTTAACTATAGAAATCTATGATTACGACTGGAATTGTGAAGAAGATGACGGACACAATGATTACTACCTGATGGAGATGCGTGACAACGCAATCAGCTTAGTAAATCGCCTCTCTCGTTTTGAGGAAGGCGACAAGATACTAGTCGTTGGAAGTATCAAACATTGGGCCGGGAGGCTGGAAGGATACAGGGTTATAGACAATATTGAAGAACTATGTATTACCTCAATATCCTGGAGTAAAAAGGATGGTTTGGAAATTGAGAACAGCCATCATGATGGTTGTGATTACTACGGTATGAGAATCCTTAATAATAGAGGCATAGAGTATCTCTTCCAGAATGAAGAGACTCCGGAAAGCCTAAGTATGGTGTCGAAACCTTACTATAGCCGCGCTATGGATGGGCCTAGGTTTGGTGCTAAGTTGGCCAGATATTATGGAATAAGAAAAAATAGAGGTAAGGAGAAAGAATTGAAGAAATACACTCTGGATGTTGAGTTGCTGGAGCATCGCCAGGTGTCAGTGAGAGTTGAAAGCTTTGAGGATGGTAAATCTATTATCAAGAAAACTCGTGAGTAGCTAGTAACTTCAGGTAGAGGTGACTACGCTTGAACTTCATCAGAGTTGGTTATTAAAGAAGCTGATAAATAAAAAAAAGGAGAAGAATATGTATAGTGTTGTAACAGAACAAGTGTTTGTGGAGTGGTTTCAAAAACATATGAAAGGCTATTTTTCAGATGGTGCGCTAGTTGATCTTTTTAATTGCCTAAATTATGGAGAAGATCTGGAATTTTATTCAGTGCCCATTGCGAAAGATTGGACTGAGAAAAGTTTGGGGAGAATATATGTATGATTGTGGAATAGATCCAGAAGAAACTATAGAAGAGACGGTAAAGTCTATAGAAGAACACATTGATTGCAATTGTGCAATTCTAACGATTGACACAACAAATGGCCTTGATGGGATGGTGTTGTACCAATCCTATTAACTTTTCAATAAAACTATGTTACAATTTTTTGTATTTTGTAACATAGTTCTAAGCTAAGGTTACGATTGTATGTTTTTTATAACATACTTCATGATATTGGAGAGGTGATTGGTATTCAGGAGGTTATTGAATCAATTCTTATCTATGATACCAAGACTCAGAAAGTCACAGGTGGTGTAGCAATGTGTGCGGTGCTATTACTATTGTGACTATGGCTGTATGGAAAAGAAGCGCAGGTAGACTTGGTAGGTGTATTTGCAAAGAAGAGTTCAAGCCTGATGAAAATATTGATGAAAATATTGAGACTAGCCATGGATATCAGTATCACCTTAAGCAGATTGAGGAAGCAAGAGTAAAGAGAAAAGAACTTCGCGATAACAAGTATGTTCGAAAGTACATTAACTAATATTAGAGAGGTAGAGTATGAGTGGAACTATGGAAGAAGCATTGGTTATGTTGTCAGATAAGTATGATGACATAGACGACGTGCTTAATGATAGAGTTCGGTTCGGTATAGAATTCGTAGTGTCTGATATTATCGATACCAAGATATGCTATAATCGTAAGGATATGATAGAGCTGTTTGGTCCAGAGTCAGTCGAATGTATGACACTGACAGATAGCTTTAATAGATTAACAGCATCTCAGAAAGAGAAGATGGTTATAACTAAAGTAGGTGAGCACAGCCGACATTGGGTTGTGCTAGGAAATAAAATAATATACAGGAGTATCTAGTGGATAATAATGATAAGAAAAAATTGGTTGATCTTATAGAGAGCGGCCCATTTTATGTAAATGTATCAGTTGTGGATGGACAGTATGTTATGGTGTCTGGGTTCGACAATGACATGATCCCTGTCATGCAGGAGTCATATGAAATGCAGCCTGCTACAGGTTCAGACAGATACATTGGTGGAGACCACTATTCTAAGTTAGCGATTGAGCCAGTAGAGTTTATTGTGCAAAATGACTTAGGATTTTTAGTCGGAAATATTATTAAATATATTTCTAGATATCAATACAAGAATGGCATTGAAGATATGAAGAAGGCTATATGGTATATAAAGGAGTATATCAATAGCGTCGTACCTAAGGATAACATTGGCAATGAACATGTAGAAGATACATTGTATGCTGCTAATAGGTATATTGTTTCTAATAAATTAAATGAGTTCCAGCAGGAAATTATTCTGGCAGTTGTGTCGAATGATGCTTCTATGTTACTGAACGCAGCAAATATGTTAGAAGAAAAGATAAATGAATTAATGAATGGAGGTGTTGTATGATATTTAAATCAGCATTAATGGATGAAAAAACATGGGAAATCTTTATGGATGAAGTGCTTCCACTGTATAAGTCATGTGTAAAAAGTAATTACAAAGAAGATGAAAATATGTACTCTGTGCAGATTACAGGTGTATCTGCGTATGAAAAAGAACAGATAAAAATTATGTGTGCTATAGCGCATGTGCATTAAAAGGAGAATGATGATGATTAATATTAATTCAGTAAAAACTAGTATAGAGTATTTAATAAATTGTATTTTAGCAATATTAATAGTATATTTGCTTGTTCTAATAGTTCAATTACACGCAAGCATAAACAAGACAGGAGTCCCAGAGATGGCAAATTACTTAGATCAAAATGGCAGAATAGACTTGTCTATTTTATCTACAGTAGAGTCTAGTGCAAACCCAAAAGCAAAGAATCACTATGCCAATGGTGTAATGCAGATTGGAAGACCAGCATTAGCTGACTATAATAAAGCACATGACACTAGCTTCAAATGGAGTGGACTTAGAAATCCTGCATTGAGCTATAAGGTTGGTGACTGGTATGTAAATAAATACATACCTGCTCGACTAGAGGCAAGAAATATTCCTGACACAAGAAGAAACCGATTGTGGGCATATCGTGCAGGTGCAGGTGCTCTTGATAAGCAACTAAATAAGAATGGTTGGAGCAAGTGGAACACAGAGATACAGAATTATCCAAACAAATATGGAGAAAGATCTGGGTCTGATGGAAAGTGGTATTCAAACGGTGTTAGTAAAGAGCAAGGTAATATGATCCACTGGCTTCAGACTAAGGAAAATACAATGAGGGAGTCAAGGGGTGAGGATCCAGTTAGTTATCCATCTTATAAAATAAACCTAGGAAAAGGAAAAGGGTTTAAGATGAGTAAACCTATTAAGTCTGGTTTGTACAGAGATGACAATGGTGTTCTTGAGCCTGGAGCTAGCAAGTATGACACTGGAACAAAGAAAGTTCGCATTCCATCTAAAGAAAGCAATGGACTTGATGTATCAAGTGTTAGTCATGAGCCTATGCCTGTATCATCATTTAAAGATGATATAAACGAATTAAAGATGGTCTAATTTAGATATCTTTTATTTGACTAGTCATATATCATCATTTATTATTGCGGCTGTAAGGAGAACGCATAAACAAAATGGAGGATTTTATGACGAATCGAAACAACTGTCAACATGGCAGTAGAAACAAAAACAAGAAGTCGAAAAAAGAAAAGGTAACTATAAATGGAGTAAGTTACTATAGGAGAAAAGGTAAATCTGAGGTTAATGCAGATACTTACTGTGCATATACTGGAGTAGTCACATTTGCTATGGGGATTATACCTTTTATTGTTGCTCTTATAGTTGAGGCATCCACTGGATCAACTCTATATGGTTTATTCTGGTTCTTTTTTCTATATATTGGTCTTACTTGGATAACTCTTTCAATTATACCTTTTCTTATAAGTTTAATAGATCTATATGTAATTATAAAGTTATATAGACTTGAACACCCAAGAAAGCGTAAGCGTAAGAGTAAGCGTAAGTAATATAGCTTTATGTTTTTCCAGTAATCTTAATTGATTACTGGTTTTTTTTGCTACAACAGACCATAAAAAAACAGCCATAAATGCATATAGTATAGTGATAGACTAAACTAATTATGACTGTATTTAGTACATCGTATTTAGTACGACAGTAGAGATTGCGTTTAACAAAAAAACAAAGGATAGAATATGAATATCCAGAACTTAATGGGTGAGTATTCACTCAGACCAAGAGAGGAGCAGGCCATAAAGGGGCTACTGCTCGCACCAACAGCAGGCGCCAGGTGCCTACTTGTGACCGGGGCCCCGGGTACAGGCAAGACATTCTTGGCAGAATGTCTGGCCGCCGGACTAGGCGCGGAGTTTGTTAAATATCAGTCGCATGCATGGACGTGCGACGAGGATATGTTCGTCGGCGTAAATGTCACGGCCGCGGTGGCCGGGGACGCCGATGGAGTAAGACAGCCAGGCTGCCTATTACGGGCAGCTAGATTGTCCGCAACAGGACAGGTTGTCTTGCTCGTGGACGAATTGGATAAAGCCAGAGAGGAGACAGATAGTCTGCTCCTAGACTTTCTCCAGTCAGGCCAATGTCCTAATGGGCAGGGTCTAACGCAGGCCAATCTGGACAACCTATTGGTGGTCATAACATCAAATGCCACCAGGGAACACAGCGACGCGTTGCTAAGACGCTGTCGCCGGGTGGCGATAGAGAGCATGTCTACCAAAGTGATGGTAGACATCCTAGTAAGGAAATTGAATATCACCGCCTTCCTTGCGAGGAAGGCGGTGATACTAGCCCATGCGGCTAGTCCGAAAACCTGCACTACTGTGCAGGAAGTCAGTAACTTCCTAACGGAAGTTGGCCTGGATTCCACCACATCATACGATGTTGTCGAAATGGCCACCTACGGGTGGCTTGTTCGTGACCCCACTGATGTTGGGTCTCAGCTGCAAACTCTCATAAGAGAGTTTGTAGTTGCTTATAACAAATAACCGAGGAGAAGATAATGAGAGACCCTCCAATAAATGTCAAGGGGTGGCTGAATCCTAGCATGGAGCTACTGAGTACATCTGGATAATCAGAAAGGTACTCTATGCCAAGGTAAGGGGAAGATCCGTCCCCATCCCGCTTGACGTTAAACTACCATTCTCCTGCAGGGAGAACCGCCAAGGCCCTTTAGGTATCTCAACGAGATATCGGTCTCCTAGAAAAAAGGGGGTCCGGTGCGGTATTGATTCCATTGACCACAAGTACCACATCCGCCGACGTAGTTCCAACCAGAGGTTCGCGTTGACCATGTGATGCTCGGGTGGTCGTCTAACAATACGAGACTGTTGGGTAGACAACATATTCAATGAGGCAGTAGAATGGAATATGTGTATAGTCCGAGAACCTTACCTCGAGTTCTTGGCACATCCTCTGGTCCTGTAATGGGATCCGAGGATGCTCTCCTAATGACCCAGTGTCATTATACAAATTTAAAACTTCTAAAAAAAAGGGGGGACGTTATGGCCAGAGTCTCAATATCCCATAAAGGGAAGAGGACTTCACTTTGTATCTGTAGGCACTATAAGGTGAAGACCATAAACCTACCCCGTCTAAAGGGGGTAGAGAAAAGGGCCCTGAACCGGGCGTCTGGGGTGTGTAAGACGGCCGTCTTGAAACCTGAAGGGTTCTCTCATTATGGGCCCCTTGGGCTAAGGGAGAAACTAGGTAGATACGGTTTAGTTCTTCTGAAGAAGGACAAGAAGGAGGGATTCTGGGACGAGTTCATCCTGACTGGGCTAACCTCCCCCGAAAGTGAGGTCTCCGAAGACAAGGCTAAAGACACATCCGAAGTAGCAGACGCTACGGCGAAGGAGGATGGCGAGGTCCATGGTGGGGACAACAATAGCCAGGAGGTGGCTAATAGTACCGCCGAGAAGGAATCGCCCGATTCCAAGAACGAAGACCCGTCCGACGGTGGGGGAGTTGCCGTCGGTGTGGCCAAGATGTTGGCCGAAGCCAATAGGAAGGGGGGTGACAACCGTAACGGTGGGAGGGGTTGGGTGGTAGTCCCTACCGGGGACACCTTCTTCCATCCCACTAAAGGGATCCCGCAGCTCGAGAGAGCTATTGTTCGCTTCTTCGAAGCGAGTAAGAAGGGGGGTGAGATGGGATCGAGAAGTCACTCACCTAGGGTGAACCCATCAAAGTTGGTGGTAGAGTTGACATCGAGGCGTATGGCACTTAGTAGATGCAATCGCCAGGAGTTGGCTGGACTACCTAAACTCCTACTGACCACTGATAGCAGCGGGAGCTGTTCTACGGCCAGTAGAGGTACAGGTCAACTTTGTACCCACCTAGGCGAGACATTACCCGGCGCAATCGTTGTAGATCACGCCAATGGAGATATCTACACGGTTACCCGTGACGGGGTAACTGTCAGGTACGGTAGTCCTGAATTCTCTGAAGAATTCGGAGAGATGTCGTCTAGAGAACAGTGGGCCTATCTAGCCGACGGCTGCGTGGGATCGCTCATGTTTGGAGACTCGGACGGGCTAGAAAAATACTCCTCTGTATGGGAGGAAGCAGGGGTGATGACTGTTCACATGGCATCAGACTACGCTGTAGCGCGTGGGACTGTTGCGGAGTGTGACCTAGTCTCCAACTGGCATGTCCCTGGGAAGAGCGATCGTCTAGTAGCATATGACGGCGTGAACGAACCTGCGGCAGCTGCTGCAGCGATACGTAGGAGTATCAGAAAATAACACAAACTCGCCCCTCCAAAAGGGGTGGGTTGTGTTATTTTTTTTTGGAACGTGTGTATAATATACGACAAGTCAACAAACAGTGATACTATATGATAAACATCTACACATGATACTTCGCTAACAAAAAGAACCAGTTCACCAAGTTCGGTATATGCATTGCGAATGTTCTATAGTCTCAATGATACAATAAGCCTGGCCAAAGTCAGTTGAATGTATATTACTGTTTTTTTTTGCTACAACATACCCTAAAAAAACCACCATAAATGCATATAGTACAATGATAGACTATTAACAGTTATACGTACTCTGCTTCTGGCAACTTCTGTGCACTTTGTATGATAATTGTTAGTTAGATATTTACATATTCGTCTATGATTCTTGTGATAAAGAATTGTAGCTTATATGTATTTATTTAAAAACAGTAGTAATCTTCTTAGCGACATACCAGGCGGGTATGAGAAGATGAACCTTTGGTCTTTCAGTTGACTTGCTTGACGAATATTAATCATGACTGCGCTGGGTACTTCCTTGCTAAAGTGGTTATAAGAATAAATCGAGTTGGTCAAGGTGTGCTTAAAAACCTTGGCGTTATGATATTGAAGGGGCTTTGAGTGTGCGAATGTGTGCACTCACGGTTGCCTGTTCATAAGGTAAAGCACAACTTATAACCATGCATTGCTCATCTGTCTAATCAATAGGGGGTGTGGTTATAGACTAAACAAAACATAGGGAGATCAAGGACTTGTGATTCATGTCTGAGATTTCTATTAGGTACTTCAGGTAAACATCACTACTACTTGAAATTTGGTGTTATTCTTTTATGGAATCAGCATCAAGTATTACGCGACTAAAGTGTAATGTGCTCAAGACGGAAGTCATGACCTATGTTTTGTTTGGTTTTTTTTATTAGTTAGCTGTGTAGCTTCTTGCGTGATATACCTATGTTGTCTGTGACGATAATATATAAAATAGTAATTATTACGTTGATATACAAAAATCACATGCCAGCTATTGAGGCTGGCACATATTATTTTTTTTTGCTATAGCTTGTTTTGGTTTGATTTATCTACGTTTCGAGATTATTTTATGTTTATTATAAAATGATACATTACTATTTTCTTATGCAAAATAGCAACAATAAGGAATACTTGGTTATGGATATTGACTTTACAGAAATAGTTAAGAGGGAAGCATCTACGTGTATGAACAAAGAAGCAGTTTCATGGGATGGAATTAAACACGGCGCAAAGTTTGGATTAAGTATATCTCCACTTGGTGGGATGTCAGCATTTGGATCCAATGCGAGCATAATTAGTGGGTTAAAAACTCTATCTAAACCTGAGTTTAATAAAGAACTTTATGAACGTGAATTACTTGATAAGACATACAGAGACTCTGCTATTGGTAAAGTTTTCAATGCAAGAGGTAAGGATGATTTTATGTCATCTGTAGCTAAAACAGCTGTAGGTGCTGGGGTATTAGGGTTAGTTGGATATGGAATATACAGCGCATTAAATGACAAGAAAAAAGATAGTAAAGTTAAATAATATAATGACAGTTATTCTGTTAGGAATAAAAGGCAAAAGGATAAGCTATGAATTACATAGGATCAAAAAAGAAATTGTCCAATTTTATAAAATCAACGATTTATTCTGTTGTAGGCAATGATTTATCAGATAAAATATTCTGTGATATTTTTGCTGGTACAGGAATTGTTGGTAGAAATTTCAAACAAGAAGTTAAGCAAGTAATTTCAAATGACCTTGAATATTATAGCTTTGTTTTAAACAAAAACTATATTGGTAACCATGAAGAAACAGAAAATCAAGAAGAGTTAATTGAAGAATTAAATAGACTGTCACTTATTGACAATGGTTTTATCTACAAAAATTACTGTTTGGGTAGTGGTAGTGGACGCCAATATTTTTCGGACAATAATGGTAAAAAAATCGACACAATTAGACAACAAATTGAAGTTTGGAAAAATAAAAGTCGTATTAATTCCAACCAATATTACTTTCTGTTAGCAAGTTTATTAGAGAGTTCAGATAAAGTAGCAAACACAGCTTCTATTTATGGTGCGTTTTTAAAACATCTTAAAAGCTCAGCACAAAAAGAACTTATTTTACAGCCTGCAAATTTTGGAATAAATGATAATGAGCATCTAGTATTCAACAAAGATAGTAATGAATTGATTAAAGAAATAAGTGGAGATATTCTTTATTTAGACCCACCATACAATGCCAGGCAGTACGGTTCAAATTATCATATATTAAACACAATTGCTAAGTATAATAAATTTGAACCAAAAGGTAAAACTGGATTGCCAAACTATCAAAGATCAAAATACTGTAGTAAAAATTATATCTTAACAGAATTTGAAGAATTAATTAGTAATGCAAATTTCAAATATATATTTTTAAGTTATAATAATGAAGGATTAATGTCTGTTGATGATGTAAAGACAATAATGTCTAAATATGGGGAATATGATATTGCAAGAATAAATTATCAGCGATTTAAATCTGATAAAGATAAAAATAGAAATCACAAGGCAGATAAAACAGAAGAATATTTGCATATATTAAAGAAATCAACGAAATGATTTTGCTGTGATGGCTGATAAATTTGTAAGAGAAAATAAAAAGGAGTTAGCATTGCAGGTGGGATTTCAGGGTTGACTGGGCTTGCTTTAGCTGGATATGGAGTGTATTATATACTGAAATCAAAATCAGAAGATGGCAAGAAAGAAGATAGTAAAGTTAAATAATATAATTACAATTATTCTCTTAGGAATAAGAGATAAGAAATATGGTAAAAAGATAGGGAACTAAATGGTATAATATGAACTTATACGGATTTGAAAAGCAAGCATACAGTGCAGATGAATTGCTAGTGAAAAAGATTATGGAAGCTCAGACAGGTCTTGATTATGAAACAGGTACTCCCTTGGCTCCTGTTAAGACTAAAGGCTTCCTTAGTGGCCCTGCTGATAGCTATAAAAAAGCTGAAATGCTCTCCGAGGTGAATGACAAACTTTTATTTTCCAATTATAGTCTTAGTAAATCTATTGAGGAAATCAAAAAAGATAACTATAACTATGAAAACGGATTAGTTAAAAATGGAATCGATAAAATTATGAACAACAAAAAGTTGTCTATAGCTATCGGTGCTGTAGGGTTAGGAGCCATTGGATATGGTATCTATAGCTTGGTTTCTAACCAAGATGATAAAAAGGAAAAGAAAGCAAGTATTGATATTTCAAAAGAAGCAGCTCCTTCACTTTCACATGGTCTTGCGTTAATCGATAAATATAAACCAAGCTTTGATGTGAACTTTGGGTCATCTGCAAAAACACTTAACGAAGTTAGTAAAGATATTGATAAGGTATATGCAGTGGACTTCGATACTACTATTGAAGATATGGGACTCCTTGATCCATCATCTTATAAATTAGAACCATCAACAGTAAGATTCAAAGAAGTACTTTCCCATGTGAAAGACGAAGTTGGTAAAAGAAAAGATATGTTGGACAGGATAAAGTTTTTGGTGCATGATAGAAATCAACGCGATGGATTTACCGTGGCAGCTGATAGGTTTGTGAGAAATAATAAAAAAACATCTACAATTATAGGCGCAGCTGGACTTGCGCTAGCTGGATATGGAGTATACAGTGCATTAAATAAGAAAGAAGATAATAAGAAAAAAGGTAAGAAGAAAAAAAGATAGTAGAGATAGATAATATAATTACAATTGTTCTCTTAGAAATAAGAGGTAATAAACATAGTAAAAAAAACAAAAAACAAAAAAACAAAGGATAAGTTATGAACTTGTACGGATTTGAAAAACAAGCAAACGATGAGAGTGAAGCAGCAGAAGGTAGTGTCTTTGATGCAGCGAAAATTAGAAACGCTCAGTTGAAGTATTCCCCAACATTCACTGATGGAAAATTCAGCACTGCTCTGGATAAGGTTAAAAATGGAGAATTTGTTCCTCTTCCACAGGGAAAAGAGGAATCATTTGAATATGTGAATAATTTACTGGGACTTGATGTAGAAAGAGAGAAAGGATGGGCAGACTCTGCAAAGGAAATGGTTATGAATAATAAAACTTTGTCAGCAGCTATTGTAGCAACCGGATTAGGAGCTATGGGATATGGTATCTATAAAGCGCTAGATAACCGAGGCGGCAAGAAGAAGAAGAAGAATAGATAAATACCGTAAGGTATTAAATAAACAAAAGCCATTGCAACAATTAATTGCAATGGCTTTTGTTATTGAGTTAACTAGAGTTTTTTGACAGTTACCTCACTTTCTTTTATATAAATAATCTTCTTGTTATTTACTTTCTCTGTCTCAATTAGATTTAGGTCATTAAGTTTTTTGATAGACCTAATAACAGATCGCTTATCTATATTAAGTTCATTCGCTATCTCGCTTCTTCTAATAGTATGTCCAGATGCATTCTTTCCATTCTTAAACGAGTAGTATCTACCATAGACAAACTTATCACTAACATTTAACTCTTTGATAGCAGAAATCTCACATGGCAAACTAAACTTGTCTTTGCTATCAACTTCACCAATTGAGTTATAAAGTAACCTATGCTTCTTTGTACATCCACTGTCTCTAGACATAAGCTCATCTAACATATCATTGTTAATTAGCTTCTTGATAACTCTCTTTGCTTGTATGATACTAATTCCAAGATGATCACTAAGCTCTCTGCTACTGATCTCTACATAGTGCTCAATTTCTGGCATTGATGTCTTGCTCTTATTAAAGGCAATACATTTGAATTCATATTTACTAAGTACAAATGTCAACACTAGCTTTTCTACATTACTAAGATCAAGACTAAGAACATGCCTATAAATATTTAATAATCTTTTCTTAGCTCGTTGGCTCTTCTTTGCACTCGTCTTTATCATTGGATTCTCCATAATGATTTGTTAGTAGTTTCTCTATTAGCTTTGACAACTCTTTTTTACTTAGTGCATCTGCTTCGTCTGGTGCATTGAACACAATCTTCTGTCTCATGTCTCTTTCCTGTTTTTGCTATTAAAAAAGAACCTATAAGTATAGTTGTTTGTTCTTTCTGATTTCTTTCCATAATCATCGACCATTCTTATCAATCGAGTCATCAACACTCAACCTGTTTTTTATGATTACAAATACAATATCTAAAAATCGTCGTTAATTGCCACATTTTTTTACAACTGGTATCATTTTGTCACCTAACTGGTATCATTTTGTCACCTAACTGGTATCATTTTGTCACCACATATAAGAAATGTATTTTAAATGTACTTGAAAGATAAGCGCGGTATCGAAAACAAGTTTTCTCAACCAGCACTAATTCAATATAAATAATTAATAAATAAAGATAATAAATACATAAGACAAGAAATACATAAGTAATAACCACCGTATGTAAATTATAAGCTATCACCATTGAATAATAATAACAAATACAATAACTCATACATACTATCTAATAAAATTGCTTACAATCGATTTAAATGATATAGGTATTTATATGATAACTGGCATAGTCAACACCTATCACATGACAACTAGATACAAACATAGATACATACTAACCACACAAGAAAGAATAGATAAGAGATAATCATAGCAACAACAACAATAGACAACATGGATAACTAGACAATAAACAATCACTTCAAATCATATCTACTATATACATACAACAATGGTAAACGACATAAATAACACACTATATCAATTTATAGCAAAAAAAAAACCTATGGGTATGGTTATACATCAACCAAAAGGATACAAAAGAATAACTAAACCAATAACACACACAAACAAAGAAGACTAGTCAACAACTATGATTAGATAAAACTCATATAGATAAATAGATAGGTACAACAAATAGTATAAGTAGGCAAAGCATAAGAGTGAACACTAAAAAGATATACAGAAAAAACTATATAACAAACAATAAGCAATAAGCAAAAATACAATACTATACCAATAAGACAATCAATCATACCAGACAATAAGAAGTACAGGTGTATAAGAGAAAATAATCATATGAATAAAGAAGTAGTACCAATAAGTAATACTATAGATAACAATAACAATAAATAAGACAATCAATCATACCAGATAGTAAGTAATACAGGTATGAAAGAGAGCAACACTGGAGAGAACAATAACAATAAGCAATGATGGATAGCAGGTGTTGATTAATAAGTAGACATATGATGAATAACAATAACAGATAAAACTGATAACAAGGTACAGTAAAGGCATATGACAATGATGGATAGCAGGCATTGATGAGTATAGGCATATGATGAATAACAATAACAGATAAAACTGATAACAAGGTACAGTAAAGGCATATGGTAGAATATAGGTAGGTAGAATCAATTGTACACTATTAATAGGATTGGCTGCTAAATAGGTTGCAAGTATTATGTCTTCGTATTAACAGTAAGTTTTTATTTGACATTTTTTTATTATACGGTGTATAACCTAGGGGGCAATGCTTGCTAACTCTTCCCTCGTGTGTATGCGTATGTGCGATAGATAGAACTAAATAGTGCTTTTATCTGGTATAATTACAAAAATAGTGAATCCTTTTCAATTGACACTAAAAAGTCCATGGTTGCAGAAATTTACCCTCAAAAAAAAGTTCCCTCTCTATGTGCAAGGACTCTTTTTTATGCCTATTTATAAACTAACATAAAAGTTCTTTTATGTTAGTATTGTGATTATTATGTAGACTAGTCTAGTACCATGTTGAATATCACACCATGTGACATTACCTTATCTATGTTGTATTTTCATATTTAGTTGATTATATTAGATTAGCTATACAAATATAGATCTTAGGGTTGCTTAATAAGAGCCTCAAGAGATGATGCAACTTATCATATCGGCGATAACTAGTGTAGTTGTTTTTTATCGAGAAATTGTTTTATAAATATATGTAATTAAAAAGAGAGAGTATAATGAGAATAGATTGTGGAATGATTGGTGGTATTATCGGTGGAGCACTTGGTGGGACATTTGGAACCATTAGAGAAGATAAGAAGACAGGTAAAGATAGGGGTGGGTTTTTAGAAAGAACTTTTAAGGCTAGCATGTATGGATTAGTCGGTGGTGCTGCTGGTTTTGCTGCTGGTACTGCTACTGATTTATTGATCAAAGCTATTAGTAGAGGAATTAGCTATGGCTCCGGAAGATCCAGTGGCCCATCATTTGGTGGTGGTGGAGCAGTGCTGTTACCAGATATTGGACCAATAGAAACTAGATATGATGGCATAGGAGGAAGCGGACCTTCATATTATAGCGCTAGTGGCCACCGTTTAATTGGCTACAAACCTACTTTACCTTCATTTGACACTGGCGCGCCCTCGTATAATACTGATGCGTTAGGCAATGCTTTGTTTGATAGCAAACCTATATCGTCAGATTTTAAGTACTAAGTCGTGTGTGCTATGTATGTATTATAAAAAAATACGTAAAATAACCTAGTACTATATTGAATGCCATGCCATGTGATATTATTTTATCTATATTATGTCCTATCTATGATAGGATCGATTTATTTTACCAATAAGGTTAAATTAATAATAAAAAAAGGAAAGTACAATGTTAGAATTGTTTGTTAATGAGAAGCAGGCTGCACCTGCTGGAATTGCTGGAGCACTTGCCGGTGGAACAATTGGTGGTCTATTTGGTACTGCTGTAGAAAGTAAGAAGAAAGATAAGAGTCTTTTAAACAGGGGTATTGCTACTGCTGGGTATACTGCGGTTGGCGCTGCTGCTGGTGTTGGTCTTGAAGCATTATTCAGAAAATATCTTGAAGAAGCTCCAGCTGTAGTAGAGGAATTAACTGCTACTCAAAAAATGCCATTGTACAGAGGCATGACTGGTCTTATGTACTAAGTCGTATATGCTGTAGTGGTGAATATAAAAATTTGAGGTAATCGAATTTTTGTATAGAAAAGTAAAGGCCGGTGTTTTAATCGAATAGATAAACACCGGCCTTTACGTGTCTTCTGATTTTGACAATCTTCTTCTATAGCTCAGAAGTCATTACTTTAAAGTTTTCTTTTATCTCCTCTGAATAATGAATCTTGCCAATCAGGTAGTCTTCAGGTGAGTCTTGCCAATACTCCTCTTTGTACCTGGTGTTATATGGTTTACAATAGATACTGCCATCAGTATGTACATCTATTTGTTGTGAGCACTCAGGGATATAAAAATCATTCTCAAGAAATCTGACCTTCTTAAACATCAGTTGATCTTTTAATACGATATGATATTTATCTTGATTGTAGTTTTTATTTTTCTCTATCCCATCCAATGTTGATTCTTTAAATGATAGGCACTTAGTTGTTTCATCTCCATTTTTATATAAAGTTCCAATGCACATTGTATATGGATGATTGTTGCCAAGCTCTATTGGTGCTTTAGTTAATGCATAGAGCAACTTCTTTATTGCACTGATCTTCTTTGTCTCGGTTGATGAATTGTCAATTACATAGACTGCACTGTTGTGTGTCTTTATTGAGTCGTATCTTCTTGGAATGAATACATCCCCACCAGCAATCTTCACACGATGCCTTTCCATTGTATAGTTTCTTTCTAATTTCATAGTAGTTTTCCTTTTTTAAAATTACTTATTGACTATATGGTTTTGACAGTGTTAATCAAGTTTAATTGTATTATGTTTTTTGTGTTAAATAGTGGTGGAATCTTTTGAAAAAGTAGAAAAATTATAGTATGGTATATGCTCTATCTAATCCAATCAATCAAAGGAGTCTTCTCGATGAACATAACAGTCCCAAGTATAGATATACAAAGTATACCAGATGAAATTTGTTTAAGAATAGAAGTTATTGGTTGTATGCATAATTGCAAAGGTTGCCATTGGCTTGGGCTAGACATAGAGACTATGAAATTAGACATCAATGCAATATTAGATAAGTACAAACAAAAGACATTTTCAACCATACTATTTATGGGCGAGGGCCTAGGTGAATGGAAAAAGTTATACAATGCAATATCAGTAATCAAGAAGAAAGGATACAAGACCGCCTTGTATACTGGTTGCAATGATATTGATGATGTAGACAAAGACGTAGTATCAAAGCTAGACTATCTAAAAGTAGGTAGTTGGAAAGAGGAGCTTGGTGGATTGGATAGCGAGACAACTAATCAGAGGTTATACCGTATCCCTACTGAAATGGCACTTAAAGACATAACATATAAAATGAGGAAAAACTAAATGATTAAACTAACAGATGAGCAGATAAATGATAAGATTAAATACATGGATACTTATCAGTCTACTTCGGTAACTGCAGATGCATCTAAGATGGATGCCAATGCCAATGTTTCAATGAAGACGATTGTTACTATGGAAGCAGAGCTGTATAAGGATTTTACTATTCAGATCAATCGACAGTTGGTAAAGGATCAAATAGGAAAAGACTTTGGCTCTGATGTTGCAGATAGTTATATTAAAGATATAGAAGATCATCTCATATATGTTCATGACGAGACATCAATAAAACCATACTGTGTAGCAGTAACAATGTATCCACTTTTGATTGATGGACTAAAAGGGTTAGGTGGTGAGTCTAAGGTACCAAAAAATCTTACTAGCTTCAATGGAGTATTTCAGAACTTCTGTATGATGGTTGCTTCTCAGTTTGCTGGAGCAATTGCTACACCAGAGTACCTAATGTACTTTGACCACTTTGCTAGAAAACAATTTGGTGACTTCTATCTGCTTAATCATAGTGATGAGATTGCACAACAACTACAGTCTACTGTGTATATACTTAACCAGCCTGCATCTGCAAGAGGTGGACAGTCTATCTTCTGGAATATCTCTTTGTTTGATGAAGACTTCTTCAATGGCATATTTGGTGACTTTGTATTTCCTGATGGTAGCTTGCCTTGCTATCACTCTATTCGAGCACTGCAGGACTTCTTTTTAAAATGGCAGACAAGTGAACGAAAGAAAGCAGTATTGACGTTTCCAGTTGTAACTACTGCAAGTATTGTTGATTCAGAAGATATGGTAGATGAAAAATTTAAAAGTTCACTAACACAGAATCTTGCTGAGGGTTCTAGTTTCTTTATGTATACATCTGAGACACCAGATAGCCTAAGCTCATGTTGTAGGTTGAGAAATGAAATAAGTGACAATGTGTTCTCTAATTCTATGGGTGCTGGAGGAGTTGCTACAGGTAGTGTAAATGTAATCACTATGAATATGCTTAGAATAAATGCTAAAGGTTATATGTTCCAGGATATATTACGTCGGGTCCATAAGTACCAAGTGTCATATCGTAAGATTGTAGAACGATTGATTGAAAATGATATGTTACCAGCTTATACTGCTGGATTTATTACACTTGATAAACAGTTCTCAACTATTGGAATCAATGGTATGGTTGAACTTGCAGAGAGCAAAGGATTAAGACCAACTAACAATGAGAATTACAAAAGCTATGTAAAAGCAAATTTATTGATCATCCAGCAGCTAAACAAAGAAGCAAGCAAGATGTATGGCGTAAAGTTTAATACTGAGTTTGTCCCAGCAGAAAATTTGGGTGTGAAAAATTCTAAGTGGGATAAGAAAGATGGCATCGTTGTTAATAGAGATTGCTATAATTCATATTTCTATGCAGTAGAGAGCAATGAAACAGATTATGAGGATAAGATGATCTTGCATGGAAGAGATATGGTTGAGAATCTAGATGGAGGTAGCGCATTGCATCTTAATCTAGATAGTAGACCTAGCAAGGCTGTGTTTGGAGATCTGATCAAGATGAGTGTAAAGCATGGATGTAATTATTGGTGTCCTAATACCAAAGTAACTATCTGCAATGACTGTGACTATATAGATCTTCATACGAGAACATGTTGTACAAAGTGTGGAAGTAAGAATATAGATTATGCCACTAGGGTTATTGGATACCTAAAGAGGGTTAGTAGTTTTTCTACTGCAAGACAGCATGAACATAAGAGAAGAGCTTATCAGCCAGGAAAGTAATTAAGTTAGGTGGGTGTAAAAAGCCCACCTGCTTGTCAATAGAATTAACTAAAATAGTATTTGAAAGTATATTATTTTAACCTATTGTTTATTTCAACATAGACAAAAGGTAATAAATAAAAAAGCTGTTAATAGATATCAGCGCTTTTTGGCTAATTTAAGACTGAAGATAATTATAAAAAGAGGGGTATGGCTATGAGTAGGCTAGTGGTGTTTGATTGTGGATCTGGTAGTAGTGAATACATACTTGAGACAGAGGGAGACCTATTTGATAGAAAGATGGATCAAATAGATAGATTACTGAATGATGCTTTTAGTGGATATGGAGATTATGATGGAGATGGCTATGGTAGTAGATTCGGTTCTGAGCTAGGTGTCTTTGATAGGGAGATAGATGAACTAAATAGCTTGTTAGATGAGATCATGGAGAAAGATAGTGATGACGTCGTATTAGATATTGCAAATGACATCTCTAGGTTAATGAATGTTGCAATTGCAAATCTCGATGATTCAGTTAAGAAAATTAACAGAATAATTGGAATCTATAATTCAGTCGATACCAATGAGACCAGAATAAATAGCGATGAGCTAGATGAAGTGATTGAAAGCTGCATTGATGTAGTTGAGTATGCACAAGAAAGATTTCAAGACTGTACTGATGAACTTGATAAAGTGACATATGACTTAAAGTTAGGGTTGATAGGTGAATCTGCTAAGTCTGATAAGTCTGATAAGTCTTCTGCTCATTGTGGCAAGTGTAAGTGCAAAGATAAAAAGTAATTACATAGTTTGGGGTATATGGGGGATAAGAAGGAAGGGGAAGTAAAAGAGCCTATTTGTTATTAGTTTAACGAACAGACTCTTTTTTTTTGCTACCACTAGGCTTTTTAATGCAGTTGCATAACAGTAGGTTAGATGTTATATTCAGTTTTGATTTTAATTTGATGTGAATAAGTGAAAAGGAGTGTGTAGATGAAAGATTATGTTGGGATAGTTAAGCAGGCAAGTGCATATGCAAAGTTCGGACTTGGGCCAGATAACAACAATGGCGATGGCCGTAGTGGAAAAGACTCTGGGTATCATGGGTTTGGGTTGACTATCTCTGAAAATGCATTGCCAACAGCTCCAAACAAAATTGGTACCGTTGGCTATGATAATGATAAGAAGAATGCTACACGTGGGTCCGTAAGGCATCCAACTACTCAAACGGTACATGCAAAGAAGATGTTGTCAGACCCTGCTTACTATCGCGCTAACAAGGATAAAAACAAGACAGGAGTTAACTCTACTCCTACTGGACTTTATAAGATAGATGAAAACCTCTCTCCTTCTGGACAAAAATCTATAAGAGATATCAATGATAAAATTACTAAAGACTGGGTCAATAGAACACCAGAACAAGTAAAGCAAGAAAACGAACGTGTTGAGAATAACAAAACACATTTAAAGGTGTCTAGGCAGCAAGAGGCAATAGAGGGTAGAATAAGAGATATCATTGGGAAGATAAAGGGTAAAAGAAAAGTAGTAAGCGATGATGATCTTAAGAAGCTTGCTGCTGAGGCAGTAAATCTAGAAAACCAAAGTATTGTGTTGAGTACTCAGTATGGGCTTCCATTGACTGGAGGTCTCAGAGGGGTAAAAAGACAGACTGAGTTGTATAATACTTTTCTTGAACAGAGAGAGCGAGCTAACAATGGAGTTATTAATTCATTGAATAGCAGATTTTTAAAAAATAAGAGTTGATACCTATAATAGGTATTTACACTTATAATTGAGGTAATTAATGAAAATACTAATTATACCACTATTCTTGGTTATGTGGGGTTGTACTACACCTGTTTACACTGGTGTAGATCCATCGGTATTAATTGATAAAGCATCTAGCTCGTCTTCTGACTTGACTGATATTCAAAAGAAAGTAAATAGTAGTTGTGATGCAATCGACTCCGAGCAAGTAAGCCAGTCTGTAAAGAATAACACTGTTGTTATTCGTGATAGTGTTGGTCAGCTTGATAGTGTAAAGGTAGTACTAGGTCACACTGAGGAGCTAGCAAGTCAAACTATTAAGATTATGGAGATGAATAAGAAACTTGTTAAGGCTCATGAGTCTAGACAAGAGTTTATTTGGATAACATTAATTGCTATAAGTGCATCGATGATTGTTGTTTCTGTTGGCTTGATTGCATTTAACTTTACTAAGATTGGGATATCATTGTTTGTTACAGGTGTGATATCTACTGCACTGTCTGAGGCAGCTATGGAGTATGGATGGGTACTTTCTTTGATAGGAATCATTGTAATTATATCAGTTGCAATATACGCTATATACCAATCGTTTATAAACTATAAGGCATTATCTGAAGTTGTGCATAGTGTTGAGGCCGTGTCTTCATCTCCTATGGAAGGAAAGAGCTGGAAGGAATCTAAAGATGTAGTTAATGTTATCCAATCAAAGGTAACAAAGAAGATGGTAAAAGATATAAAGGATAATAAGGTTTTGGTTTGATTAAAAACAATATGCACGTCTGTGGCGGGTGTAGCTCGGGTTGCAGCTCTAGTAGAATATTTAGTCCAAATAATGTCGATGTTGCAGAGGGTAATATCGGTGAGTTGGTTAATGAAACAATAGGAGAAGAAGGTATGACTACCAAACAAAATGAATGTGAGTCAAAAAATGAGTCACCATCAGTAGAGAAGCAGGCAGTTGTAGTTAACTGCTACAAAGAGATCATGTTGCTAAGAAATTATAGCTTTGGCAAACGTGTTCTTCTTAACATCATTAAATCTAACATGAACAGCAATGGAATGAACACACTGACTGTTGATCAAATTGCTGAAGTTCTAGGCGAAACCAATGACTCTATCTTTGGTCATCTTCGTAGATTAAGCATAGATGGGTTTATTGAAATGGATCGTAAAAACAAAACTACACCAGCTAAATTTATTGTAGCTAAGGAATTGCTAAAGAAAGACCTTGTGTCTATATCAAGTGTAGTTAATATGGGCTTCTTTAGACGCCTTGTCTTTCTTATTACTAATAAGTAGTATGCACATGGAGACTATAGAGTTATGATTTCTAAAGAGGCTTTAGTACATAAAGTGTATGAAGATTCAGAAAGGTTTAGAAAGTTTTTAGTTAGAGAAGTAAATACTGATCCTACTGATAAGCAAAAAGAATCTGAGAATTATAAAAAAGCACACATAACTCTGTGGGGTCTAAGGATTGCCATTGAGAATCCAAAGGGGAGTATCAGAAGTGGGGGTGATGATTCCAATGGCAATGCCTGGGCTAATAGACAGTACTACGATTATGGTTACATCAAGTCAACTATGTCAAATGATAAAAAGAATAGGTTGTCTGTTTATATAGGGAACCCAGAAAAATATCAAATGATATATGTGGTTAATCAGAGTGTAGACAAAACTAAGGGATTGTATAAGCACACATGCATGATTGGGTTCATGAATGAATCAGCAGCAAGAAAAGCTTATGTAAAGAACTATGACTATGGATGGAATGGTTTTGACAAAGAACTAGTTGCTTTTGAACCAGAGCAATTTAAACAATGGATTAAGATGCCTGGTGTATTTGATAAGAAAGCAATCAACCCATTTACTAAAGTTTACAATATAGATAGGTTGACAACTAAACCTGTATTAGGTAGTTCGTCTAAGCTAATGCTATCAACCAACAACTATGTTAAGTCTCTTAAGCTGGACATATTAAGATCATTGCCAGTGGCTGTATTAGTCTCAGTTGGACATGAAAAGTTGGTTAAAAGCTTTATTAAGAATAAGTTTAATGAGTCGGTAGATGTTATCGACAGAATTGGCAAGGACGAGTCTATAGTAGATTTAGGATATTAACATATACTTTTACTTGTAAACTATTATCAGCTATGCTATATTTGATTTCAATTTATAACCCTGTACTAACAGCAGTTGATTACCTCCCTCCCTTCTTCAGGTAATACGTTTCAGTTGGTACAGGGTTTTTTTGTTTGTAATAGGTCAGTGTTGTCGTTATAGTCTGACATAATAAAAACAAAAATGTGGAGATTGAGAAATGGAGAAGGATGGGAATATTTCGACAGTAGATGCAATGAATAGAAAATGTAATGACATTGCGACTATCTTAAGTGAAGATGCATTAGAGTCATCTAAGTTTATAAGTGAGACTGTATTCAATGAAGAAGAATGGGAGGTAATAGAAAGTGAGTAATAGAAGAAAATCAATAAAGGCAAGAAAGGGACGTTTATCAGACCTTGGAGATTTATATAGCTCTAATGCGAGTGTGGTCAGCCCTCGTAGCAATGAGGAGTTAACTGCATCAGTTAGTGGAAACAATAGCTCTGTGAGTAATAAAAGAGGTAGAGAGTTATTTAAAAGAGATCTGAAGGCTCATGTCGGTGTGTCGGCAAGTGGGGAAGATGTTCCAGAGTATTTTATATCTAGTGTAAGCTCTATTGGGGTATCTCCAACAACTGAAGCTATGAGTTTGGAAGAAATTATTATGCGAGAATCTGCCAATGGTATTAGAGTTGACTACATAGGTGGTGAACCTGAGTTTATAGTTGGTGATGATGGGATAGAGCATCTAAAAGAAAATGTTATTGATTCTGTTAGCTTTGATTCGTCAGTTGAAAAAGTAGCATCATCTAAATCTAAAAAACATGTCGTATCAGAAAGAAGAAACACGCCTGGGTCAGATGCATTGCTAGAAAGACTCAATAGTATCAAGTCAAATAAGTTAGAAGAAAACAGTGAGCCTGCTCCTATTGATAGTGCTGAGGTTCATACACTAACAATGGATACACTGGTGGATATTGGTGAAGAAGAGGTGTCTATCAGAGACCTTGTAGAAATATATGAAGACTATGAAGATATTTACAATGAACTAGAAGAAATCACTAAAGACAATGGTATTGAAGCATCTTTAAATATTTCAGATGTAATAGTAGTAGATGTTGTATACAAGAGAATTATTTATTTAGATGGTATGCTTATCACTGTTGAAGATGTATCAAATAACATTGTCACACCAAAGAAGGGATCAGTAAGCATACTTGAACATAGTGGTGATAAACATCATATAGTTTCATTGGGTGTAAAATATCAAGTTGGAAATGAGGTAAATCAATTATATGCCATAGTTGAACAACAAGAAGAGTTAATCGGTTAATCTAAACTATACTTTAATTTGTAAGTGTTTGGTATTAAATTAATGCAGATTAAAAATAAATATTAAGGGTTTTGTATGATTAGAAATAAACGAAGTAAGCTTGATGCAATTATAGATGAGTACAATGAATCTATTGAAAAGGAAGCATATTCAGTAGAATCAGATTCTCAAATTTCTACAATGGCTAGTAGAAGTGCTAATAAGATAAGAAATACTATCAATATGGTAAATGGATTCACCTCCATATTTTCTGATATGGTAAGTGAGACGACAGGCAATGCACTTAGAAGTATGACTAGCGGCTACTATAGTCATATGATGCCTGGAAGGTTTCTTGACAAAGCTGGCAAGGGTGAAGTTAATCCAGAGTCTGGCTTTTGGAAGATTGATTCAAGTGACGATGAAAGGGTTATCATTATGTCTGCTTATCAGGATGCTTTGGGGTATGATTCCAGAAGAGTTGCTAAGAGAATTTATTCAATAATGTTGTCTAAGCCATTTAATAACTATACTGACAAACAAAAAAAGTATATTAGACAGTTCTTAATGAACAACCCAATGCCTCTTCCTGATAGCAGTGGTAAAGACTTGAATAATGCAATGGCATTTAATAAAGCAGCTGTTGGAACAAGGATTGCTGCATCACTTGCCAGTAAAGGCGAAGCACTTAAAAAGAAGTTTAAAATTTCTAGTCTTGCAGGATTTACAGACCCAAACTTAATTGCTACTATTTACTCTACTCCAGGGGCTTATAAGAATAGTGATATTATAAAAAGAAAGAATGTGCATGATGAATATGCATTAAAGTCATTGAATACCAATAGAGCTGAAAAAGAAGTGCTAGGGTATTCGTTATCTCCAATAAAAAAGGTAACAGAGAAATTTAAAAAGGTAGTTGCTGATACAGATACAAATATTTCTAATGATTCGACGTATCAGAATAAATACTATAATAGTGGATATGGGTATGATGCTGCTGACAAAAAGACTGAATCTGAAGTTGCTGCTTTGTCTGATACTCTACTTAATCAAGAAACTGGGCTATATGATAGTAAAAGAGCTGACAATTTTAAAGATGGAATGTTTAGGGGTGGTAGTACCTTTTATGGTGATTTAAATGCCACGGTATTGCCAGGCCTTGGTTTGAGTTCATTGATTAATGTATCTGTAATGAATGGAAATAAGGCAGTAGATGTTCAGCTAACAAAGAGTCAATTGATTGCTGGAATGAAGTCCAATTCACTCAAGTTAACTCCTCAATCGCAGAAGATACTTAATAATCACTCTATAGCACTTGATCATGCATTGACTAAAGCCAGTGTAGATTCTATAGATTTGAAGCCTGGTGAGGTTGTATCATTCGGAAGTTATTATATAGATATGACTGCTGGTGATAAGGATAATTTGGATCTTCATAGATTTAACTCAAAAATGGAGATCTTTACTCAAGAGCCAAAAGCAGCTCCTTCATACACAGTAAATCGCCCACCATTAAACCTTGACCATGATGGAATGGTGAAACAGCAAAAAGAACTAAACTCTATTAACGAAACAGTTAAGTCTTCTAAGGCAGTTTCAGACATTGATAGTGAAGTCGGGTTAGATATGGCAACTAAGATAGTACCTAGCGTTGAGTATACTAAGTCAACTCAAAGTATTAGCAATAGTACAAAACCTGCTGTTGCTGGTTCTGCTATTTATAACAGAAATACCAATCCTGATATATTTTTTAGTCCATATAAAGTTGGTGAGGTTAGCGCTCTCTCATCTAGGGATAGATTAGCATCTGCTAATGAACTAAGGAAAAAAGTCTATAAGGATAAAGGTTACTTTAGTAGTGGACAAGGCTATATGCCTGAGAATATAACTAGTAGTGGAGAAAAATTATATAATGATATCAAGAAGGTTAGAAGTGCTAGTGCTGCTATAAAAGCAACAGCTGCACTTAACTCTGCTATCAATGGCCACTATGGCAAAAAAATAAACAAGAAGCTAAGAGATACTATAATACAGGCCTATGGGGTAAATGCATATAATAGTGCATGTAGAACTATAGGTAATTATAAAGAGTATAGTCGTAAGGTCCAGGGCGCAATATATAAAAATGCATCTCCTGGAGAGAAGCTTAAGATATTAAGGAATAATTTGGTTACCAGAGCTAAAACTATTCATGCTAGGAGTGGGTATACTAAATCTCAGATGGATGCATTGAATGCTAGCTATAGAAAGTCGCATGAAGATATTATAGCAGCTGCTCTATCTGATTATAATAAGAAGAATGGGACTAGTGTAGATAAGAATAATAGAGATTTTCTGCAGCTTATATTAGATCAAGGAAATAGCTATGATGCGCAAGGGAGAAAGACTGCTTGGGAGTTAAAGAACCAGGACAAATTTAAGTTTACTTCTGGGATTGATAGTTACTTAGATTATAGGAAGCTTAAGCTTGAAGAGTTAAAGTTAGACTTGATTAAAAAGAGAAAAGGTAGATTTAGTACCTCCCATGAAAAAGCCTTTGGTAGAGGTGATACTAAAATGACCGAGCGTGAGTATGTTGAAAAATATCTGCTTGATGGTGGGACTCTTCCTGCATACTCAGCTAATAGTACATTGCAAGAAACTACTAAGACTAGGACTGATGGATTGACTAATACTCCTGTGGTAGTCAAAGATAAGCCTCTAGATGAATCTATTAATCCTCTCGAGAAATTTGTCAAGCCTGAAAAGAAAGTAACTAATCCTCTCGTTGAAGTCAAGAAGCCTACCGATAAAGAGGCTTCTGTTTTGTTTGGGAACCGTTATCTTGGATTGTCTAAGGTGGCAACTGCTGAGACTAATATAGACGATGCTAGTAAAGATGTAAAATCGGTTAATGCTAATGCGACTAAAAATGCTAGTGTAGTGCCTGATGTCAATGTTAATGTTAATAAAGCACCTGGTGTTGATATAGGTGTCAAAGCTAAGCATTCGGTAGACAGAAACGCTTTGGCTATGACTTCTATGTCGAGTACTGTTAATACAATGGATGCGCTTAAGGCTATTGGCGATGGCACGCTAGGATCTAACCATAAAGAGTTGAGTGTTAGGAATCCTTTGCATAGGATGGAAGGTGTTATGAACAACCGCAATAACAATGCTGGTTACCAGGCATACCTAAATTCTGTTGGTGGGACTGCTCGTGGCGAGATGAGAAAATTACAAGGGGCAGCGAATGCAGGTGCTAAATATTTCAAAAAGGAAGACGCTATCGTTTCCGCTGCAAGAAACAAGGTTCTTAATAACTCTAAGAGTTTACTTGAATTCGTTGGGGAGGGTAAGTTATAGTGAAAAAGCATACATTCGAGAGCCTACATCCTGGTAGGACTGAATTGATAGCTGCATATAGAGATAAGAATAATCCTACTATAACAGATAAGTTCAATCTATCTCCAGGTAGGCTTTACCTTCATAAAAACAGCTATTGGGATAATTCAAAAAAGATATATGGCGGAGAGCCTGATACATTCAAAGAATCGGACGACCAAAGACATATAAATATGGAAGGAAAGAACCTGGTGAACAATTCTGTCTCTAATAGATTAGATAGCATTGTTAGTAGACTAAATTCAAAAGTAACAAATTTTAAAAAAGGTAATTAGTATGAGTTCAACAGGAAGTGATCTAAGAGGTGCAATAAACAAGTATCTTCCAAGTGTGTTGGCTACAATGAGACCTAGCACAGTTGCGGATGTGCATGCATGGGCTAGGTATATATGGCGATATCAAGGGTTCTATAAATCAAGCATAAAAAAGTCCATTGACTATTTCATTACAGAAGCAGAGCTAGATGTCCCAAAGAGTGCTAACAAATCAAACAATGACATCTATGAGTTCATGAAGGTATTTAATCGTAATTATTCTCCAATTGAGATAATTAAGAATCATGCAAGAAACTTGGCCGCTATGGGTACATCTTGTTTTACAATTATACCAAAAATAAAACGTTCACTTATTTGTGAGTGTGGATATTCTGGGTTCATTGGCAAGTTTGAGAATGTTAGGTTTAATGGAAAAAGTTTCTCAGCAAAATGCCCAGTATGTGATAAACATGGGGAAAAGATTCACAGTGATGTAGAAGTAGTTTGTAAGTCAAAAGATACGGCTCCAAACGCTTGTTTTTGGAAGATTGAGAACTTGATCATATCTTACAATGAGATCAGTGGTTCAAGATCCATATATTACAACTTTAAAAGTGACCAGAACATTGCTCCAAAGATTAGAAGCAATGATAAAGAATATCTGTTCACGACTGAATTTGAAATTCTCAAGGCAGCATATAATAGACGTAACCTAGTGCTTAGTGAAACTAGTACTGTCTTTGATAGGCTAAATGACATTCACTCAGATGAAGTCGATGTCGGGTCTTGGGGAATGCCTATGTTTATGGCAGACTTTGAATCTATGCTCATTTGTATCCTTATTGAGTTCTACGCCTATGGCATACTTGACAGTAACCTTACACTATCTAAAATACTTGTTCCTGATGAGAAGTCATTGGGAGTGAATGCTGATGAGTCTTTTGGTTCTGTTGATGGTGACTCAGTAAAGAAGATGTTATCTGGTGTTATCAATAAACTCAACTCTGGAGACCAATATATCCCAGCACCTATTGGGATAAGTGTTCAGACTCTTGGTGGTGAGGCAAAGAGTCTTGTGCCAATCGAGTTGTTGGAATATTTTAGAAAAGATGTACTTAAGTCAATTGGTGTTCCAGCAGAGTTTTCTGATGGGGCAGGTAATGTTGGTCAGCTATTAATGTTCTCATTATTTGAAAAGCAATGGAGCGACATTCTTGATTCAATGAACAATGCGTTGTCTATGATTAAAAATGTAGCAAGTGTAGATGGCACTTGGGATAGTTCTTATATCTCTTTGGTGAGTGTTGACAAATTCAATGACCCTAACTCTGTAAATATGAAGCATCAACTATTTAGTTCCAATGCTATATCTGGGGAAAGCTTCTTTAGATCTATCGGTCTAGATTTTGACAAAGAGCAACAGGCTGTACTATTTGAGCAGTTAGAGCAAGGTAAGAAGATGGAAGCCTTTGATAAGAAGATGAAAGAGCTTGGTATGGGTGAAGAGATTGTTAAAGAGGTTCCAATTGCTGAACAGATATTAATTAATCGAGAAGAGCAAGCTGCACAAGAACAGGTAGCTCAACAGCAAGTAGGACCTGCTCCAGCCGGTCCTGCTCCTGAACAACAACAAGGCCCTGCTCAGTTTGATCCCGACTTAGGTATTTCTGGGTCTGATGATGGTGGAGAAATAAATACCGTTGAACAATTATCCGCTAAGGCAGAAGACATTGCTTCTTCTATTATGGGAATGGACATGACTACTCGTTCAAGACAGCTAAGAGCACTAAGTAATAATAATAAAAACCTTCATGCACTAGTAAAGGCTGAGCTTGATAGACTTGAGGGAGATGTTATGATGCAGGCACTTACTCAACAGCGAGGTGGCTAATGGCATGACAGGTAAATTGTCAATGTAACAATAAAACACTTTTAAATTCTGGCCTTGGATATTATATTTGGTTATAATAAATAAGGCCATTTTTATCTTTTGTGTTGATGGCTATGAAAGATTAAACAACAATGGAGTAGATAGATGCGTACACTAGAAAAGGAAGCAATAACCCTAAAGCAGTTAAAAATACTTGGCTATGGGGCTAATCGAGAAGATGGTTTTCAGTGGAAAAAGCGCTACAGTAATATAGTAGATGGAATTGTTGGCAATAAAGTCAAGAATCCTTTCGCTGCAGGTCCAGGTAAAGACAGCGCATTGATGAAGATCTTATCGTTGACAAACCCAGTAGAAAGAGCAAAAATGACAGATGCTGACATTGATGAAATTTCTGAGGCATTGCAAAGTGGTTCTGAAGACCTAAACTCTCCAATTGCTAGAATGTTTACCCCCGATGGGATAAAGAAATATCAAGATGCACTTGAATATGGAAAGTCTAGAATTATCACTGATACGGTTAAAAGTAAAGTAGATGGTATTAAAAACTTTTTTGGTTTTGGAAAGAGTGATAGTGAAGTGCCAGGGACATCAGGCGCTGCTGACTATGGTTCGTATAAGGATTGGATTCCTCATACTATGGACGTAAGAGACTGGACTGGAAAACAGATTGGTGGAGCAGCTGTTGGTACTGCTGGAGCATTGGCAACTGCCTATGGGCTATATAGTGCATTTAGAAATGACGATAAAGATAAGCCTAATAAAGATAAGCCTAAGAGTAGATTGAGTAAGGTTGTACAGAATAAAGATGTTTCTTCATCTGGCAGTGGTGCAGATAAGAAGAAGGCTAAAGACCTTGATGAATGGTCTTCTATTTATAATGGTGTGGATTACTAAAAAGGACGCAAGTTATGTTTTATGGAGAAGAAGATAGCCAGTTTGATAATATTAATGTGGCTAAGGTTAGTAAGGCTGTCGAGTATGACACGTCACTTACAGAACCTCAGAAGTATGAAATAGACTTCTTACTAAATGGTGGAAGTGGTTATGATAGAAATGTAACATCTGGATCAGATATCTTGAAGGCTACTATTAAAGGTGGACTTGGGTTAGGTGCCGGTTATCTGTTTACTAAGACCATAGGTGGATTAGCTAATATTCCAGCAAAGCCATTAGCCGCACTTTCAATGGCAGGTGGAGTCGGTGCGGCAATATTATCCTCTGGTGCTATTAGTGATGAATTTTCAATAGGCAGTTTTTTTAAAGATAAATATTCAAGTAATAATGGAACAATTATGGATTATGTAAGTGTGATAAAGAATGGAATTGATAAACAGGCAGGTAGTGAGTTTACTGACTCACTTATGTCAGTTCTTATTGGGTTGCCATTTGCTGTAGGTGGATTAGCTGGAATAGGAATTGCAGCAGCAACAAAAGATACTAAAGCAAATAAAAAGATGCTTGAATATAGTATTCTTGAGTCTGAGAATCGTGAAGCTGAGCTTGAGTCTAGAAATAGACTAGAGCAGCTAAAGAAAGAAGATAGAGATGCTATGAAGAATGGAAGAAGGTCTATAAGGATGTAACCATATTGTTGTTTAGTTTACTTAGCCTGGAGGGGTTTTAGGGAAATAGGTGGTAAAGTATAACTTAGTAACAGGGGTTCTGTCTATGAGTGATTCAATTTTAAAAAAGATTAATAGAGCATTGAGAGATGCATTTAAAACAAGTGATAGACTTTTCTTCTTTAGAAAAGCAAGAAAAGAAGGAGATGTATTACTTCAGGTTTATAAAAAAGCATTCTCAGTTGTAGATATTAGGCCTAGTTCTACATTGTTTCCTGAAACAGGTGATAAAAGCCTAGATCCAACGACTGAGAAGATTTATCATTGTGGTGTGTATGATTTATCCAAAGATAAGGATAAAGACGACTACGAGACGGTAATGAGCTTAATTGGAGTATCTGAGGGAATTGTCACAACTAGGGATATTAGGTGGGTTGATTCTACACCAATTATATTTTTAGAATGGTGTACTAGGGTTACGGTCCCTTCATTGAAAGCTATGGTTAGTTCAATGAATGGAGATAAAGATAAATTAGATGATGAAATAAAAAGTATTATTAAAAACATAAACTTAGATATAAAGGATTATAATGGAAAAGATTAATGCAGAAAATGGTGCGATGAGACTTGATAGTCCAGATGTGACAGTTGGTATTTTGCTGGCTGGGGCTCTTGTTGGGGCTGCCGCTGGGTATGCTAAATACAGATATACCAAGAAAGAGGTAGAAAAGAATGATCTTGATTTAGCTAAGTTCGATTCAAATCGGTTTATTGAATTTGGTGAGTTAAAGAATCCTGTTGAGAAAGGAGCTGTTGAGAAAGAAGCCTTTGCTGTTGTCGCAGCCGGAATTGCGGCTCTTATCACTGCAGCTGTCAGTGCAGCTGTTATTACCACGAAGGGTGCTGCTTTGGGTGTTGGTGCTGATACACTTAGGGGTGCTTATAACAAAGGATTGAATGGACCAGTTTCTGACTATCTAAAGTCTGACAGGTCTATAGTTGCTGATGGTGCAATGCTTGCAGGATCATCATATGCTCTTTACAAGGCTGTAAATAGTTTTACAGATAAAAAAATGTTAAAAGATAAGAAGAATGATTATCTTGAAGCAAAAAAGTCTTCAAAAGCTGCTATCGCTGATGAGGTTAACTATTTGGACAAGAATGCTTCTGTTAGTGATCCCAAAATTAGCTTTTCCTCTCTATTCTCTTTCGATGGTAGAAAGAATATTGGTGAAGCTTTGGCAGGATATACTGATACCGCGATCACAGGAACCGCGATCACTGCTTTGTTGGCAGGTAGCTTAGCAGCAGCAGCAACATATTCTCTATCGCGTAGAGCAATGGACAGTAATCATGATACTTCTCGCTTGCGTAAGCTAGGAAAAATCAGAAAGCAGAATAAAACTGGCATTAAATTTAATATCTAATAATTAGATAATGCCTATTCAATAGATAGCCTGTAGTGTATAACTTATTATGTACTTCATGCTATTTTTTTAATTACAGAACAAAACTAAGAGATATATAATGGAAAGTGAATTAGATAACATAGTAGCTAATGCTCAAGCTGCTAAATTAAAATACAGTGGGCAGGTCTCTTCTTTGTTAGATGCAAAGGAGAATTCTAGGTTAGATACATTTAAGGAAGAGAAGCCATTTTATATCGGTGAGATACATGAGCCAAAGGAGGTAGATGAAAGCACCTTGATTGATGCAACTGATAGTTCACAGGTGCGTTCATTCACTAAAGATAGAGTCCTAAATTCATTAAATAGTTTTGTAAAAGAGACCCCAAAGTTCAAGGTGACATTTTCTGATGTGGGTTTTGGTAAGAGGTGGGATAAAGGATATACTTCTGCTGAAATTGAGAAGGTGAAGAAGTCTTCTGGGTCTGCAGTTGTTCCTGTCTCTGGGGTATACAATATTCTGAACAAAGAGACTGGCGATGTCATGAAGTCTAAGCGCATGAAGATAATGGATGTACCATATCGCACAAAACTAGGTGTCTACACTCGTAGTGGGACAGACTATGGAACTGCTCAGCAATTAAGACTATCATCTAGCATCTATACTCGTAAGACTAGTGATGACAAATATGAATCACAATTTGTATTAGATCCAGGAACTGGTATGGCTTTTAGAATTCAACTAGATCCAGAAACTGAAAAGCTTAGTTATAAGCAAGGATCTAGAACTGCTCCATTGCTACCATTGCTAAGAAGGCTTGGAGCAACAGATGAAGAGATTAAGAATACTTGGGGTGAAAAACTTTACAATGTAAACAATAGTGCAAGGGAGTCATCCCATGCAAGCAACCTATATACTAAGCTTGAAGACTTTGGCCGTAAAGCTTATTCAAGATTAAATATGGGAAAAGAGATGCCAGATGACGTGAATCCATTAAAATATTATTATTCTAATATGAGGATGGATCCTGAAGCAGTGAATCTTACTATGGGAAAGCCATATAAATCAGTGTCTCATCAAGTAATGAATGATGCAGTGTCAAAGTTGGTTAAAGTATCTAATGGTGAACAGGAAGTTGATAACCGTGATTCAATGGCATTTCAAAAGGTTTATGATATAACTGACATGTACTTAGAAAACATGCGCAATGATTCAGGTGGAGTCTTAAATGCTGCAGTATGGCGTGCAATCAATAGAGGTGAACCAAATATTAAGGCTGGACTGTTTAGCAAGTATGTTACTGATGCATTTACTAATTCTGGTTTAGCACAAGTGTTGACACAGGTGAATCCACTTGAAACTTATAATATGAGTACTAAGATAACTCGGTTGGGCCAGGGGTCTATGGGAGTTCAGAATGCACCAGATGAAGCAAGAGCAGTACAGCCAAGCTACATGGGATTTATTGACCCAGTAAAATCTCCTGAATCATTGAGAGTTGGTTTAGATAATTATCTTTCATATAAAACTAAGCGTGGAAGAGATGGGTTTCTTTATTCACCATTTGTAGATGCAAAGTCTAATAAGACGGTTTGGTTGAGTTCAAGGCAAGCAGGTTCATCTGTTATACAGTTTCCTGGAGAAGACAATCTTGAAGATAAATATGTTCCAGCCTTAATCAATGGATCTACTATAGGATATGTTGACAGAGATAAGATAACTCACAAGCTTAGCAATGGTGATGATATGTTTAGTCTTGCGTCTAACCTAGTTCCACTTAAGTCTGGTGTAAAAGGCATGCGTTTGTTGATGGGTTCTAAGTTCTCACAAGCGGCACTTCCATTAGCAAGTGGTGAGGCTCCATTGGTAAATACTTCACTTGGAAATACAACTGCTGAGTCTATGATGGGTAGAGCGGCTGGCGCAATATATTCGGACCAAGATGCTGAAATAGTGAAGGTTGATAAATATGGCGTGACAACTAAAGATAGCAATGGAAAGCTGAAGACTTATGAAATGTTTAATCACTATCCTTTTGCAACAAAGACTGAATTGAATAATACGGCTATGGTAAAGGTTGGAGACAAGATAAAACCTGGGCAACTTATTGCTAAGTCTAATTTTACTGATGACAAGGGTGTATTGAATGTAGGACGTAATGTGTCAGTTGCTTATAGATCTACTGGAAATAACTATGAAGATGCTTTAGAAATTTCTGAGTCTATGGCCAAGAAGATGGCTGCAGTTCGTTCTTACCCAGTAAAGAAAAAGAAGACTGGTTCAATGAAGTTTAATAAGAAGACATTTAATACATTGTTCCCTGGTGAGTTTTCTAAAGACCAATGGAAAAATATTGATGAAAATGGGATGGTTAAACCTGGCGTTACTTTGAACTATGGTGATCCAATCTATCTTGCAGTAGAAACTCGCAAAGCAGACCCAGCAACTGGACTTGCTTCTAAGATTACAAATATTTCACAGATCTGGGATCATCACTTTCCTGGGTATGTTGTTGATATGTCTAACAATCAAGATAATTCGATTGCATATATCCAAGCTACAGTTCCAATGGAGGTTGGGGACAAACTTGGAATTCCTTATGGTGGAAAGGGAGTTGTCTCTAATATTATTCCTGATGCACAGATGCCAAAAGATGAAGAAGGAAAGCCAATTGATATCTTCATGTCTAACAATGGTATCATATCAAGAACAAATCCTGCACAGATGGCTGCTGCTTCTTTAGCTAAGGTAGCGGCAAAGACTGGTAAACCTTATAACTTATCTGGGTTTTCCAGTGATAACATTATTAAGTTTGCTATGTCTGAGCTTGAGAAGAATGGATTTAACAAAGATGGTCTTGAAGACATGTATGACCCAAGAATAGATAAGACTATCTCTGATACATTCATTGGTAATATGTATGTCTATAATCAGGTGCAGACATCTGATTCAAAAGGTAAGTCTAGATCTACTGCTGGATATACTTCAGATGGTCAGCCAAGTCGTGGTGGAAAGACAGGTGCTAAACATTTGGGTGGTATGGAGATCAGAGCACTATTGTCACATGATGCACAGAATGTATTGAAAGATACCAAGCTAATTCGTGGACAAAAGAACACTGAGTATATGAATGATTTCAAAAATGGCAGAATAACATATGCTCCAGACACTCCTTTGGTGTATAAGAAATTCAAGGCATTGGTTGGTTCTGCTGGGGTTTTATTGACTGAGGAAAAGAATGGAGATGACTCTATATATGCAATGACCAATAAAGATGCAGAAGGTCTTACTGGTAAAAGAAAGATTGAAAACTTCAATACATTTAGAGCAGACAAGCTGGAAGAACCAATTAAGGGTGGGTTGTTTGATAAGTCCATTACTGGTTATGGTTCAGACATAGATAGGTGGTCATATATTGAATTGCCTGTACCTATATTGAATCCTGTAGTAAAACCATCAATACTTTCTATGTTAGGTATGACCGGAAAAGCATTTGATGAAAAGACATCTGGGATGAGTAATGCAGAGGTGCAAAAGATGATTGCAGATATTGATCCAGTAAAGGTTATGAATGAAGCAAAGAAAGATGCGACAAGCAATTCTATTTCAAAGCGTAACGAAGCTGTTAAAAGAATTAGGTTTGCCGATTCAATGATCAAGAACAATGTTTTGCCAAAAGATTTTATGATGACAAGGGTTCCAGTTCTTCCTCCAAGATACAGACCAATCATAGACTCTGATGGAATGGTGATGATTGATGACATGAATTATATGTACAAGGATCTTATTCATAAAGTAGACGCGTATAGAGATGCAATGAACACTCCTGACAAAGAGTTACAGCAAATTGCATACAAAGAGATGGCTACCGCGTATGGAGCAGTACTAGGGTCAAATAAGACGCAAAATTCAAAATTAGAACAAAAGAATGTAGGTGGTGCTTTATTCCAGCTATTTGGAAAAGGCAATGTAAAGAAGTCTTTTATCCAGAGAAAGCTATATGATACTAATACGGATTTGTCTTCTCTGAATGTTATCACACCAGATAAATCATTAAGCTTAGATGAGATTGGTCTACCAAAGAAGCATGCTGTTGAATTATTTAAGCCTATACTTATTCGCTCTTTAAGATTAAAGGGTTATACTGCTAAGAAGGCATTGTCTATGGTTGAGAATGATGACAAGGCATTGTATCCAGTGTTAGAAGAGATACTTGAGGAGTATCCAGTAATCGCCAATAGAGCACCTACTTTGCATAAGCAATCAATGATGGCTTTCAAGGGTAGGCTTACCGCTGGAGATTCTTTGAGGGTTAGTCCAAATGTAGTTGGCCCTTTTGGGGCAGACTTTGATGGAAATTGTGTTGACTTCGACACTCGTATAAATATTAGGATTTCAAAATCAGCGCTTAAAGATAAGCAATGGATAGATTATCTTGGTGTATCAGCAGTTCGTGATAGTATTAAATAAAATTAAAAATGGTTTTTTATGAAAAATGTAGACTTGTTTATTAGGGATGTTGGCGACTATGTCTATGCCAATGTTCCTATTGGTTCGCTACCAAAGGTTGGAGTTCCAATGAAGGATAAGAATGGGGCAGATGTATATGATATTCCAGACGGGGTAGAGATACAAACCTTAGACTCGACAACCTCTAGTCCAGAGTATCGGTCGATTAGTAAATTCACTGTCGAGAAAGATGTAGAAGTTGCGGAGGTTAAAACAAAGAGCCATTCCGTTATCGTCTCGACAAATGAGTCTGTCGCTGTTGTTCAGGGTTGTTCTAGTGACTTAAAAAAGGTATCTCCAGCAGATTCTGTTGGTGAATGGGTTCCTGTATTAAAAAGATCTATTGATAGCTTTGGTGTCGAGTATGATTTTGATCTAGGTTGGTGGGTTGGGTCCTTTGTCTCAGATGGCTGGATGGCTGGCACAGATACAATAGGATACGCAAAGAAGGAAGAAGCTAAAGTAAGAATGTTCGAAAGGATCACAAGAAACATAAACCAAGGATTTTCTTCTCATAGTTATTCTAGTTCATCTAGGAAGATTCATCTAAAAGGTAAAGACCTATTTAATGAAGTTTTAAAGATGAAGATGGATACTATGGATGACAATGGAGAAAGAAGGCCTATGCTAAAGCGATTGCCTATTCAGATGATTATGGATGGCAACTATTATTTTGCAATAGGGATCTTCTGTGGGTTGATAGATGGCAGTGGCAGTATCACAATAAATAGAGATAAAAATAGAAATAGCGCTCTATTCTCTTTTAAATACTCAACAAGCTCACCAGCACTTAGGGATAGTATTAAATACCTATGCTATAGACTTGGAATTCTTGTATCTACCACTGTGTCAACATCTAGAGGAGGTCAATTGGAAACATACTCTATGATATTTGACACAAGGGATGTATTGAGTCATGAATGTCTTAGCTTTGTTGGAGAACAGGAATCTGAGATGCTAAATGTATTTAAAAATGAATACACACCTAGCCTGAAAAGAATAAAAGACTTTGTTGTTATTCTTGAAGATGAAGCTGCTTTGCTGAAGCGGATTAAATATAGTAAATCCAGGGGTGGGCTATACTCAGTGCTTACTAATAGCAAAAGAAAGACAAAGCTTGGAGTATTAGCAACAGAGCGAGAGGTATTAGTTGAGCTATTTGGTGATTTTGGTGAGCATGATGACATGTCTGAAGAACCTATGCTTAGGTTGAAAGAGCGTGTGTATAATAGTGATTTAGTTTGGCAAAGGGTTGAGTCCTGTAATGTTATAGACACTAGAGATGTTTTTGATGTAGCAGTTGAGGGCACTAAGGTATTTGAGGTAGATTCAGGATTGATTATATATGATACCATGTCTACTTCAATCCCTATCTCTGAAAAGGCAGTTAAAGAAGCTTGGGGACTGCTTCCGTCTAAAAGAGGGTTGGATGTTCTCAGAAGAAATTCAGTGGCGTATACTCCTTCTCAGGAATATCTCCATGGGTCGATTATTGCGTCGAGACAGCCAAAGGGAGTTGCTCGTTACAAGTTCGATACAAAGAACGATGCAATTGTTGCACTTAAAGAAGGAAAGATAAAAGCAGACACGCCTATATATATAGGAAAATAACGTTGTTGATTAATACAGAGTACGTTATTATATTATTGATACATTATTATTTATAACACAAAAAAGGAATTATCAAAATGAGACAAAGAAACGAATCCCGTGGAGCAACTGTACTTAACTTCGTAATTCAGAAGGAAGCCGCAGGAGGAATGCCTCCAATGGATCCAGCTATGGGAGGAATGCCTCCAATGGATCCATCTATGGGCGGAATGCCTCCAATGGATCCAGCTATGGGCGGAATGCCTCCAATGAATCCAGCTATGGGAGGAATGCCTCCAATGGATCCAGCTATGGGCGGAATGCCTCCAATGGATCCAGCTATGGTTCCTCCTGGTATGGACGTTGGGCAAGACAAATCTTCTGAGGTAATTGATCAGTTAACAGCTACTGTTGAAGCACTAACAAAGACAACTGATAAGATGTCTAAGACTATCGAAATAATGTCTAAGCGACTAGAGGCTATTGCTCCTGATACTGATGGAGCTGACGATGAAATTGATGAGGATGCTTTCAGCTCTTTACTTGAAGATGATGAATTCAAAGAAGATGTATCTCCTATTGAAGAGGCTATGCCAGATTATCCTGTAGTAGACGCTCAAGAAGCAGGTTATGGAGATGTAAATGGTGAAGAGGATCAAACTTTAGAGAATCCAGAGAGCCAGGAAGTTCTTAAGGAAGCATCTGCTATGCCTCTTTCAGTTCTTGACATTCTTAAAAAGAACGGAATGGTTTAATATAAGAATATAGGGTAAAATTGTTATGGCTGTTAAAACTACCATGGGGCGAGTTATGCTCAAGGATATCTTGCCTAAAGATATTTCGGATAAGTATCTAACAAGGGACTGGAATAAAGGCACTGTTAGGGATATGTATTTTGATATATATAATGACCATAATGATGAGTTTGCATCTATTGACAAAAAGCTGAATAAGTTAGCGGCTAAGACTACTTATGAGTCTGGCGTTGAGGGGTCCATTCGACTTAGTGATTTAGTTATGACTAAGTCGTCTGAAGACCTTGCCGACAAAGCAAGAAGAGAGATAAGAGCTATTAATCAAAGTAGGTCATTAACTACACAACAGAAAAGTGATGCAGTTGTTGACTATCTAAAGAAGAATGGATCATCTCTAAGAACTGAGATTACTAATGCGGCCAGAAAAGATAAGAATGTATTAGGTAACTCAGTTAAGCTTGGTGTTCGAGGTAATGATTTGCAATTGTCACAGATCCTAGTTGGAGATGTGTTAGTCGCTGACCATAGAGGAAGACCTATGCCAGTTGCTGGGCTAAATGGATATGGGGAAGGGGTTACACCTCTTCAGTATCTTGCAGGGTCTTATGGAGCTCGTAAAGGGTACTATGATGTTCAGTTCGCTACTGCTATGACTGGATTTGGTGCTAAGAAGGTTGCATATGCTGCTCAGGATTCTATTGTTACCGAAGACGACTGTGGGACAACCTCTGGATCTTTAGTGGGAATCGATGATAGAGATGATGCAATCGGAATGGTGTTGGCTAGAGATGAAAATGGAATTAAGGCTGGGTCAATTATAAAAGCAAGTGACCTACCTAAGCTGAGATCTATTAGTAACTTGGTAGTGAGAACCCCTAATTCCTGTAAATCCGAACATGGGTTATGTTCTAAATGTGCTGGACTTGATGAAAATCGTGAGTTACCTCAAATAGGAAGTAATATTGGGGTTGATATTTCTACTTCAATATCTATGCCTATTACACAGGCTGGCTTATCAGCTAAACATACAGGTGGTACTGTTGGAGAGAACGATGGCAACCTTACGGGATTTGCTGAGATCTCTCAATTCACAGATGTGCCTAATCACTTCAAAGGTGGTGCAGCTCTTTCTAGCGCGCCAGGAACTGTTGTTAAAATTGAAGATGGTCTATCTGGGATTAAGCATGTATTCATAAAACCTAAAGATGGGTCTGAGCAAATAAACATCCCTGTCCAGTCTAGCAGAAAAGTATCTGTTAATGTTGGTGACGAAGTTGGGGCAGGATCTTTCTTGTCTGATGGATATGCAAACCCTGCAGAGTATGCAAGGTATCATGGCATTGGTGCAGGAAGAAAATACTTTACGGACACATATAAGAAAGTGCTGAATAATAATAATGTCAGTGGAGTAAGTAGCAGGAACTTATCAATGATAGCAAGAAGCTTTATTGATACGGTTAAGATAACTAATCCAGATGGCTTTATGAATAAGCCAGTTGGTGACACTATTAGCTACAACTGGATGGCCAAGCATTATGTACCAAGAAAAGGCAGTAAGAAGGTAGCAACTAAGTCTGCTGTTGGGTCTTATCTAGAAGCACCAGTATTTGGTGAGTCTATTGGTTCGTTAGTTACAGAAGACATGGCAAGGAAGTTTAATAAGAATGGGGTGGTTGACATTGTTGTAAGCAACAAGAAGCCGGACTTTGAACCGTTCGTCGTTAGGCCCTTGCAAATGGCTGCTACTACTGGTGACTGGAAAAAGTCACTTATGGGTTGGGGTGCTAAATCGAGTTTCTTATCAAACGCGGTACATGGTTCAACTTCTAGCAAAGACTCTATTACCGGAAAGATTTTCGATCCAACAAGGCTATAGACATTTGAAATACTATGCACTTAGGTGTATAGTGTTTTGTTCGTAATACAATAAGGGTGCATGTTTTGACATGGCTACTTAAAACGAAAGCCTAGCCAAGGTGCCTTTATTGTAAATAACAGTTTGTAAACAATAATTAAAAAGGCTCTTAATATGGCTAGTAATAAAAAGAAAGTCTCTCAGTTTCAGGAGATGGCTCAAGCAATTTTAAATGATAAGTTTCCTGAGTTAACAGAAGGCTTCTTAGGCTTTCAGGTAATTCCTTCGTCTATCGAAGAAGAGAGGATGGCTGGTGTTATCGCAGTTCTTCTTGGTGGCGAAGTATCTTATATCCCTCTAATTTTCAATGGTGGCAATATATCAGGTGAAGATGTTATCTATCTTTCCAAAAAAGGTATTCGTGTTCCAGCAACTTCTGCTTGGATCTCAGCTCTAAATCGTAACTCAATTGAAGTGTTTTCTTCTTTTGAGGATGTATCAGGGTTAGCCCCTGAGAACGCAACTATATCAACTGATGATTATATCATCAAGTTGGCGTCTGCATCTAGATTAGATTATAGTGGTTGTGGTCACTTTGGTTCTTTAATAGATAAAGAAGCAGCAACAGACATCTTCTCAAACCTCAAAGAAGACATTACCGTAGATTTAAAAGGATTCATTAAAGAGAATCCTCATCTTTCAGCTCCTATCGAAAAAATGGCAAGAGATACAAATGTAGTCAACTCCTTTATCGCGGCTGGTTATGATGCCAATGATCTTGATAGTCTATACTCTGAGTTCGCTAGCATTAGCCATAGCTTTGAAAAACAAGCAGCCTTATGCGTCAAGCCAAAGAAAGGGGTGAAGATTATTAAGGTTGATGATGAAGCTATGAAAGAATTGAGTACTTCAGATAAAACCATTACAGTTCGTAAAGGTTACTTTATTGATGACAAGCGCCCAATTGATGAAGTTGCAACTATTATTGATAATGGTGTATCTTCAAGAAGCTTTATGCCAATCACAAGTTCTGGATTTTATAATCTCATCGAGACAGAGACACAAGAGGTGGTTGCTGCATATGTGCATATCAAGTCAATAGAAAATACTCTATCTAAGCCATTGCATCACTATGGATCTGGAGGTGAAAGAGATATGCATATTTTCACTGGAAAAGGGAGCGTTATGAAGCTTTCAATCGAACCTTCTGATAATGCTGGGTACCATGGACATAACTCTATTATGGGTTCATCTATCAAGAATGTAAAAGATGAACATTTAGAGATCGTGAAGCCTAACCTAAAGTCTGCTAATCAACTAAGAGCTATGCTAAAGAAAAAACATAGAGTTGTTGCTTTGGATACTAAGCGTCTACCATTATCTTCTGAGTTAGTTGAAATTTCTGTAGATCAATCAGATTCAATTGTTTTTGCCAATGGGGAAGATAGACTATCTCGGATTGAGGTAAAAACAGTTGATGGGCGTATTAATTTAGATGATTCAGTTGTAGTAGTTCCTTCTGAAGGAATCTTTGTTAGTGATTATAGCTATTCTGAGAATTGTGGGTTCATGAAGAAAGCTTTATTTGAGGTAAGTATTCGTAACCAAGGATTTAAGACATTCAAGGTAAAGAAAGATACTGGAACTAAAACAATAGTTGTTCTTGATGGTAAATCAGATGTGTGTCTAGATGAAGTAGAGATGGTTGAAAAGCTGGCTTGCCAACTAGGGATCCATGCACAGGATGTTTCGAGAATAACTACAGCGTTGAATGATGCTAAGGAAGTTGAGTTCCTATATAAAGAAGCAAGCCTAAAAGTCAATGAGCCAGAAGTAGATGGATCATTTGGGGTATCATCTTCTAAAGGTATCAGTATTAACAATAAAAAGAAATCGACAAAAACTGTTAAATATAATCCAGCGATGCTTAGAAGCTATGCTAGTAAGGTACAAGAGACTGATGAAATAAAAGAGGTGTTTGATATCAAGACATTGTCTCATCTGTTTGAGATGGACAATACTATGCATCTAAAGAAAGGCTATGTTAAGAACCTTGTCAAAGCTATGGATTCTTGTGGATCATTGATCATCCTGTTCTCTTGGGACAAAGAGAATCAAGTATCAACTTATGGGGATGCTTCGTACGAGAAAATTCTTACTTCCACTATAAGTAAGTTTAGATCTATTGGTGATTTGATATTATTTATCAATGAGAAGTCGGACTTATTTGATAAAGCAGAGTCGGAGATAGGGTATTTGACAGAAAGCATGTCTTAGTTTTAGCCATTAGGGAAGGGGTAGTATAGTGACAGATAAGAAAAAAGTTGCCACTAAGAAGAGGGCTAGAAAAGCTGTAGGTACCAAAGAGACTAAAGAGATAAAGGTTGACTTGTTAAATTACAAGTCAACCTTGTCATGGCAGAGGAATCCATCACATAGGTGGACTGAAGCTCTGAAGTTTTTAGTATATCATAAAGCTCCATTGAGTTTACTAAATGGGGACAAGTATTTACAAAGGGCATCTTCTTATGCTAGGGCTTTATATAACGCAAAGGATGATGAATATCTTTTAAAGAGGCACTACCATGAAGTATGGACTGCGCATCATATCTATAGGCAAGATATACCTTGTGGGATAAAGTGGGTAGTAGAGGCTCTGATAACGGCCAAGATGACATCAAGTGACATCGCGGCTTATTTAAAATTAGATGGAGTGACTAAGGTAGTTATTGATTATTATAAAAGTATCTTTTATGATATCGCTGACTTATTGGAATCTCCGATAGGAATTTATACAACAGTGTTGGCTAGGTCTAAGCATTTGTCTAAAAGTAGTCTTGATGACCATGATTATTTTTGGAAATCTGCTGCTTTGAATCTTGGGGTAGATGGTCTAATGGATTATATTATACCAGGATTAGGCAATTCTAAATCAGCTAATAAGATTGCTGAATGGAAAAAGTCTGTAGTAAGAGATGGACTAACTGTTAGAGCTATGAGCGGAGCAACTGATCTAAGGGGATATTTTTCTGAGGAGACAGCCGCATCATTGACAATTTCTAAAAACCTGTGGGATATAAATCCTACATTAGAGGCAAAGAAGCTGAGTGCAGCAACTGGAGAGGCATTTGATACTGTCAAGGCTTTGCAGAATGTAGTTCAGTTGTCTTTGATTTCGTCAAGAAAGAAGTATGACTCGGCGGAAGAGCCAAGATTAGTTACAAGAAGTTTTATTAACAAAATAAAGAAGTAGGAAAGATTATTATGGCAATTATAGACAATCGAAAGATGTTAGACAAGGATCCCGGATTTGCAATACAAGGAATCAATGGTAGTGATAGCTCAGCGCTTACTAGAAAAATTGAAGACCTAGTTTTAGATATTAAGTCTAAGGTAAAAGATACAGACAGTGCTCAGGATATAGAGGCGCATATTCTAGATGTTCTTCTTAATAAAGGCATCACTGACGATGGGTTGATTAAGACAGTAGTTAGAACATTTAACCGTGTAAATACTTTTAACTCATTGGCAAATAAGAAAGATGATAACGAATTGATCAACCCAGATGAAATTGCTGATAAAGCAGCTATCATTGTAATCAATGGAAATGCAGACAATAAAAATGTAGTTATTGTAAAAGAAGCGAGTGCCAATGTTGGAATGGAGAAAGCTGCATCTAGCGCTCTTGAGTTCCAGGCAAATTTCTTTCTGCAATCTAATAGCAATAGAGAGAAAGAAGCAGCTATCTTAGCACCTTCTCGTTATTCAGAGTTGACACTGCGTGAAGCATTTGAGAAAGCAGCAAATATCACTACAGATGTTGTTATGATGTATAAGAGATTAAAGACTGACATGTATGGTGATGCTTTTGAAGCAAAGGCAAAAGTAACTGTCGGAAAAGAGAAGTTAGCACATTACATCAGCTCTAAGCGAGGAATGGAGAAAGAGAACTTCATTGTTGATTGTGCTAATCATTATGGAGCTGGATTTCTTTCACTAGTAGACAATAGGCATTTAGAGGACATTCCTGCCTCAAGACTAAGTGTTTCTGCACTAGAGAAAAAAGCTTCTATGGCATTGGTAGATCATAGCTCTAAACCAATTCAGCTAATAGATAGCATCTTCGAGGACATTGAAGATAAAAACTTTAAAACAGTCCAGGCACTTTCTATTAGTAAGGAAGCAAAGTCCGTTGGAGGTGCAAGTTTCTTTAGTGCCTTGATAGATGGTTTTGGTGATGTTGGTGACTCAGAGATTCTTACTACGCGAGAGCTAGAAGGTAAGGTTGACGCTGAGGTAATGAATAAGCTTTATTCTCTGGACTCAAAGCGCGCCATGATGGATCTTCTTTCTAAGCGAGATGAGGTCGGTATGTATGACATCAAAGAGATCGTTAAGTCTTTTAATGAAATCAATGGAGATTATCCAGAGCTTAAGTATAGACCACATGCATTGGCAAACACTGTTATTCAGAATATTGAGCGTGGTAACGTTATGACTGCTGAAGATATGAAGGCAATGTCTGCTGTTACTGATAATATTAATGATGGACTTGTAAGAGTATCTGATGGGGTATCCGATGGAGTTAATCTGTTTGGTGGCAAAGTTTCTGATCTCTTAGTTAATGCAACCCAAAGCGTGCATGATACTGCAATGGATGGTAGTAAGATCGTATCTTCTGCTGCAGGAGGTGCTGCTAGGATTACTAAAAAATCAATTGATGGTATAGTATCTGGGATTAAAGACTTTGGTGCAAAATCCAGAGATGCTACTATTGTCATTGCTAAGCAACGCAAAGAAATGTCGGATAAAAGTAAAAATAAAAGAGAGATTCGTATTGCTGAAGATGAGATAAGGGCAGAAAAGAAGAAGGAAGAAAGAAAAAAGAATGATATACATATTGCACGTGGTAGAGGCAACCGCGTTGTGAACAAGCGAAGAGCTAATCGAAAAGCCAAGAAGAATGCCAATAAAAATAAATAATAAAGTAAGAGAGAATTAACTAGCTAGCAGTCGCATGATGCAATCTACCATGCGGCTGCTTTTAATAATAAAATAGGATATACTAACAATGCAGATAAAAGAAATGGTAATGCCAGCAACTTTTGATACTGGAGAGGCGACTGCTACTCTTATTAACCGTGATAGCAATGGTAAGATTGAAGGAGATGGGCTCTCTAAAGAAGCTGCTGCTTACATTCGCGTGGGCAATGTCCCTGAGCCAAAGCCTGGAAACTCACAGATACATTTGATCATCATGAGTGACTATGGAGTGTATGGACCAAATATCAATGGTGATGCTTACGTTGGATCAACTACTAGTCATAGACTTGAAGATGGGAAAACTATTAGATTCCCGTCTAATGGTATTGATGATATGATTCAATCAAGCCTTGAACATGGTGGTTGTTACTCAGAACATAAAAATTCTAAGAAGAAGGACTATAAAGGGAAAGCGTTTGAATCAGTAGGTAATGTTGCATGGGCAAACTATAATAAAAGTCGGGAACGAGGAGAAGTAGTAATTGAGGTAAATACAGATAAATGGCGAAATACCATTAATGATATCTCAGTCGGTAAGCCTGTTTATTTTTCACATGGTACAACTGTCCCATATGATGTATGTTCAATTTGTGGGCACAAGGCTAGAACATCTAATGATCGTTGCAGTCATATCAAGGGAATTGGCTCATTGCTATCTCATACAAAAAAAGGAAACCAGATATTTACTATATCTCCAGAGGGAATAATGCACGATGTTAGTCGAGTATTAACTCCAGCTGACTCAATGGGTCATGGATTGGAAAAGGTGGCAACTGATATTACAAAGCTTTTGCAGAACTACAATCCAAGAAAGATTCTTACATTTTCTAAGATGGCAGATATAGATGATAGCGATACTATTCTGTCAGCAGAAAAATTAGCTGATATGGAAAAGTATATGGTTTCACAGGCAACTGGTTATGTTGATTCAGGTATCACAGAAAAGACTGCATCTATAATGGCGAGTATGGATGACTCAGAACTTTGTGCTATGATGGTAAACGAAAAAGCCGTGATCACACCAGATGCTATGGCTTCAATTGCAATTAAGCAAGGGGTTCCAATTGATCCAGCTAAATTTTCTGGCTTATGCTCCGGAGGGTTGTTTAGCATCCTAGAGTATCTTGGTGAAGCGAATAACGTAGTAAAGCCAATTGCTAAGAAGTTCTACAGAGGAACTCCTCCTGAGTTGAAGAAATTCCTTAATCAGAGCTGTAAGCTTGGTGATAGAGGGAATGTTTCAAGAGCTATAAGACGTCGTTCTATAATCCAAACACCAGACAATGGTAATGTTGGTATGTACGTAGAACAGCTTAAGAGATATGCAAATCTCATCGCAAATATTGTTGGAAAAATGGGAAATGACGTTAATAGTGCAAATGTGATTAATATATATTTGTAAAAGATGGTTTTAAATATTATATTCGTTTGTTATATTTAAAGGTATGGTGTAACTACGCAATGTAGACAACTGGCTACATTAAGATCTAAAAGATCAAAACTTAAAGTAAAAACGGGAGTTTTAGAATGTCTGAGACACTTGGGGATATTATGAGAAATAGAGCGGCGCTTGAAAAGCAAGCGTCTGTATTAACTAAAGAAACAAACCAAAAGGAAGCAACTGACATGAACTATGTACAAGCTGTAAAACAAGACGGTACAAAATCTCACGGTATGGAAAAACTAGCTGCTGCATCTGCGGATGTATATCAGCGTAAACTAAATAACAACTTCGCTATTATTTCTGAAGCAGATGCACAGTTTGTTAAAGAAGCTAATGGTAACCCACGTATGTTAGCTGCACTTCGTCAAGGATTTCAGAAGATTGCTGCTGAGCAACCTGAGAAACTTGGACTTAAAGATGCAAATCCTACCGAAGAAGAAGTTGTTTCTGAACTAGAAAAGACAGAAGGAGAGGCACCTCTTCCAGAACTTTCTGAAGAAGACGCAGTGAAGGTCGTTGATGCTGTTAATGAAATGATTAAGAACGCTGTAGCTCCTGGTTCTGATGTTAGTGCTAGTAAAATTGCACCTGTAGCTGAAAAAATGTTCAGCGATATGATTGCTCAAGGTGTTGCACCTGAAGTTGTTGCTGGAGCAGTTGTTGCTAAAGCTGTTGAAGCAGACATTATTCCAGCTGAAGCTGCCGAAGTAGCAATGGAAGGTTTAGCTACTTCTTTTGAAGAAACTAAAGGTGACATGGTTGCACCTGAGCTTGGGGTTTCCAAAGAGGCTTCTGTTCTAAGAACATTCGCTGCACAGGTTAAAAGCCTAGTTTAGGTTAAATGCTTATAAGCAGGAGATCTAACTTGTGGATTATGACAAATTATCTGAAGCATTCAACGAGTATCGATTAAAATCAGTTGCAGCATTTAATGACTGCATTGACTTAATTGAGAAACTTGAAGAAGAGAATAAGTCATTAAGATCCAGGATTGACAGTAGCGTTGGTTGTGACTCTGAAAGAGATGTTATAACCAACGCTATTTTTGTTGGTAAGGATAAAGAGGCCAGGGCATATAAGAGTAGCTTTACGTCTGTCTCTAATGATGATAGCGATACAGGGTATGACAAAAATGAAGAGAAAGTATATATGACTACTCATGAGTTTTTTAGTTCGACTGTAAAGAATAGGAGGTGGTAGGTGATTAATTTGAGGTAAATGACAAAAAAGGACTTTACTTTAGATTAAATACTTGCTAAATTTATTGTAGATTAAACAATTATTTGTTTACTATACAGGTACAACTATGTACTTATTTATTAACTTGCCAATTAATATGGCATAAAAGAGAGGTGTAATTATGGCTGGTTTATATGGCAATGTTACCGTTAGTAAAGCCGTCAATCATTTTCTAGTAGTAGCTACTGGTGAGTGCATGGACGCAAAGAAAGATGTCCTGTTTGATCTTAGCACTGCAGCTACAGCAGTTGAAGTTAAAGCAGGTTGTGTGTTTGCTCGTGATGGCGTTGAGCCAAAAGGTTCAATTGTAGCTGGCGATGAACTGTTTGTTTCTAAAACAGATTCTACTGGATCAATTGCAACTTCATGTGGACGTATTGCAGGTGTACCTGGTGGAACTGGTTCCGTCTTTATTACAACTGAATATGATACAACCAAGACTTATACTCCTGGAACAAATCTTAAGATTAAAAATAGAATGCTTACTCCTGCTGTGTCTAGTGATATCGCTGTTGGTGTCGTTTCTGCTCTTCCAATGGCTGGACGAGCTCAAGATACTGCTCTAGCAGTAGATGCTGATCGTTCTGTTGGATCTAAGACTCCTTTGGTATCTACTTTTGTAGACCCAAGTACAGAGTTGCCAGTTCTTGCATTTACTTTAAACCAAACTGCTACTACTATAGCATAATAAAAGGGAGTATTAAATTATGTCTATCGAAGATAACAAAACTTCAAATATGTATATCAAAACTTTGCTTGACGAAGGAAACACTGGTCTTCTTAAAGAAGCTGGAACCAATGCAGCAAAGGTAATGAAACTTCATGCTAATGAAGGTGGTATTGCTCGTCAATTACTAGATACTAAAAACATTGGCGCTGCTGATCTTTTTACTCGTATTGACTCTACTGAGCCTTGTACTATGATTGAAATCTCTCCTAAGGTTCAGGCTGGTGTTGAGATTCCTCTTGAAACAGGAACAAGTACTATCAAAGTTAACACTAAACGTCTTTTAGTTCCATTGTCACGTATTGCTTCTAACCGATTCTATGCTGACTCTGTAAACTTGATGACTTATTCAGTAAATATCGTTGATGTTGTACGTGATGAATTCAGTTCAAGTATCGTTGATATTGAAGACTCAAAAGTTTTCAATGGTCTTCGTACTGCTGCTGGTGATTATGTTGCTACTATTTCTACTGGTAAGCCAACTTTCATTGGCAATGTTATGGGTGGAACTGTTGCTGGAACTGCTAAGACCCGTAAGGATCTTACTGGTGCATATGGAGCAGTATATGATGTAAACGGAACTATGGACCGTGCTGGTATTGTAAACTTCTCTAAAGCGATTGCCTCTGGTAACTCTGGTCTTCGTCTTGATAAAACTCTTATGAGTGATATCACTGAGTTGAATATCATTGCTGAACTTGATCACAACGAAGCTGGTGGAACATATTCTGAAGATATGCTTTTCCACGGTTTATCTCGTAACTCATTCATCGGTACTCCTTCTCTTTCAACAGTGAAGAAGAACTTGATTGCAGAGAACGAAGTACTGTGCTTGGTTAAGCCTGATCAATTAGGTGTATTCCAAATCCTAGACGAAACTAAGTTTGAGACTATCTCAGACAACTCTTACGAGATTGGTTTCTGGGCACATGAGTTTGTCGGAATGGGTATTGCCAACGTTGCTGGTAACTCTTTCTACACTGCAGGCGGTACAAAGTCGTCTACTGTAAGCTGGCGATAAGCTACAACTCTTAGCTGAGTTAAAAAAAGACCACTCTTAATTGAGTGGTCTTTTTTTTTGCTTGTAATGGAATGATTGGGTATTATAGTTAATCATTAATATTAATAAAATAAAAGGGAGATGGTTGTATGATTAAAGTATCTACAAAATCTGGAGCACTGTTATATGGTGTTTCGTACAGAGGTAAAGGGGCAATTAAAAACTTAAGCCTATCTGCTGGGTCAGAGGTTATCATTGATGGGGTGTCTAAGAGAGGAATGCTTAATCTGGTAGGATTGATTAATGATGGACTAGTTGATGTCGAATTGTGTCCGGAAATTGCTATTGCTAAAAATAATGTGGTTAAGGATGAGTCTAATGAGCCTTCAAAGAAAGCTGAGCCTTCAAAGAAAGCTGAGCCTTCAAAGAAAGCTGAACCTGTCAAGGTAAAGAGTGTTACCGAGTTTTATGATGGAAGAGAGACACCAAGCAATGCTGTTAAAGAAAAGACACCTAGGGTTGATGATATCGATTCCTTGCATAAGTCGACACCACAAGTATTAGTTGGCAATGTTGAGATAGGTCTCGAAAAAGAAGCTAAGAAGGATAACAAGAAATCACCAGCTACTAAGAATGACTTAAAGGCTGCAGTTATGATTGACAAAGGTATTGAAGTTGAGCTTGGTGATGAACCAGATGACCTTGATAAATTACTTACAGATATGGACCCAAAAGACCTATCTACACTTCATGACTATATTAAAAAGGTTTTGTCACCACAGAAGATTGGAGCAATTGCTCGTAAATTAGACAAAAAACTTTTACCTACAGACAAGAAGCGTGAGCTTATTAAACAGTCTCTAATTGATATCTTTAAGAAGAATAAGGAAGTGAAAAACACTAAGTTATCTTCTGAGCTTGAAAAGAGTATTAATAAATTAGTTGCGATTGTAGGTTAGCCTTATTATATTATCGCTATGATATTCAAGTAAAGGAGTGTCTGTCTATTAGGATTGACACTCCTTTTTTTTAACAAAATAACGGGACAGTAAAAATGAATGCTGAACAAATAATCGTTGCTGCTACAGCAAACAATGTAGCAATACCATCGTATGTATTAGATGTCACAATTGAATCACTAAACAAAGAGGCTTCAGCAGGCTTTGATCTGTCTGCTATGGATACCCCGGCAAAAACCTGGCTATATGCTTATGAAAAACATAACTGTTCTCATAAGGATGTTTTAGCGCGCATTGAGAAGCGTGCAAGTTCTTTTGGCATACTAGAAGATATTGACTTCACTGTCAAACCTGATGACATGGCTAAAGAAGCATCTATTGGTAATGACTCTCTTTTTAGTGAAGAGGTTACTATTGTAAATAGATTCAATGATAAACAGGTAGTTGCTATCCGCAATGCTGCTGACTTAGAGAAGACTGCTTCTTATATTCAAGAGAATAAAAAGCATATGCCTGTACTTGGAGTCTACAATGTTTGCAAAGGGTTATTAGATATCAAAGATGCAAATGGCATTGATATCAACCTTGGAATCCAGGATGACTTAGAGGAAAATACATTTTCTGGAATAAAGATTTGTCCTAATAAGATTTCAAAGATTGTTAGAGCTATCTCAGCTGATAGTCATAATACAGAAGCAGTTGAGTTAAAGTCTAACATTATAGCTCAGCTAGACGATGTAGGAGATGTTGTTATCGATGACCCAGAGATTATTGCTAATTTATTACAAACGATTCAAGATGTCAGTATCCTTAATGGTACCCCAGAGGTGAATAATCGTGAGCTATCTATTGAGAGGCTTGGTGAGTTTGCACCAGAAGAAGAAGCGATGACTATTATTATTGGTGGGAAAGAAGTTCCTGAAGCATTTGTTGTAGAAAAACTTCCTGAGATAATTAATGCATTAAGTCAATATCGTGGAGAAGATGTCTCTGGATTAGATAATTTTAGCGAAGTAGAAGAGAATATTGCACTGAAAATTATCGGTAATTACTAGTTTTTAAATAGGGGGTTACACCATGATTGATAAACAGGCTGAATATAATATAGATGAAATTGTCAATAAGATATCACCATTGCTTGCTGGATTTGGAGTTGGAAAGGGTGCCAATTCCAGTTTATTAAAGAAAAGTTTAAAAGCTGCATTTGAAAAAGAATACACGCAGAGTGGTGGAAAGACTTCTGCTGAGCGTGGAGTTAATACATTAAAAACATTTTTAGGTGAAGATAATTTCAATAAGTATCTAAAGGATAGTAGGTTTGGACCTCTGCTCAATCAAATAACTGGTGTAGTCTCTGGTGTGTTTGACACCTCTTTAAATGCAGATTCTATCATCAATGGCATGATAACCAAAAACTTGATGCCTATAAACTCAAGAATGAATGATCATCAAATATTCGTTGCAGAAAGATATAATAAGTCACTGTATTCTGCCGCTAATTTTGTGAAGAACACTATAAATAGTGGTTATGAAGATGGAGATCAAAATAGATTAACTGGCGGGTTATCTTATCAAGACTTTGCATCAGTTGCATCTGCAGCATATTCAAATGGTCTTATTACTCCAAAGATGAGTGAAAGCGATATTCATAAGAGGATTGTAAACTCTGCATCATTCTTCAATGTAATGAAACGTATGAGTGGAGTTAAAAACCCTAATGAAGTCTTTAGAGTCTTTAATAACTTTGGATTGTCATTTGATAAAGCATACAAGTCTTCCTTGGATTTGTATCGTTCTGCTGAAGCCATTGGTATGCCAGAAAGTGACCTGAAGTATTTACTGGTAAAGTCTATGAAGACTGCTAAAGCAGAAGGTAGAATTGGTGTAAATCCATTTGATGAAACAAGGAAAGATGTGTTAGACGTATATAGAGCGAAGGAGATTTCAACTAGGTCTGGTGGGCGATTAGATGCAAATAGTATATATGCTGACCTAAGAAAGAAGAGAAGCGAAGGTGAGGGTGCTAGAAATATTTTAAAAGGGGCGTTTTTAATATTAAAGAAGAAGGGTAAGTCTGACGAGGATATATCTAAGTTTCTTGATATAGCTGTTAATCGTGCTGGCAATAACAAGAAGAGTTTATTGTCATTTATGAAGTCTGCTGGAATGACAAAAGAGAACCTCTATACATCATTGACCATAGCAAGGGACGATGTTACCAATAAAGATTCAGAAAAGGTTCAGGATTTCTTTGGAAATAGTAAGGTTTTTGAAAAGCTAATGACACCAGGTAGTCAGTATAAAAATATTACTTATAAAAATGCTAGTGATGGAATGAAATCTACAATGCAGTGGAAATTAAAGGATCTGGCCCATAAGTGGGGATATGATACTAAAGGAATAAATACATATAATGATATGGTCATGGCTATTGATAAAAATGATAAGGGTTCCACCTATACTGCAAATATCGCAAAGCTGAGAGAGCTAGATAAGAAGTATGGCATTAGGGCTAGTGAAGCATTGAGAGACTCTCTTAATGGGAACAAGACAGAGATGCTAATAGAGTCTAGAGCTGGAAGAGCTAAAGACATGGGGATGTATGGAGTTTCAAACCTATCTAATGGTGGTGTGGAATCTCTTACAAGAGCAATTGCTAATGGAAAACTAAAGGGTAAAGGTATTCTTGGTAAAGCCAGTGGTTTGTTTAATTCTTATATTGGGACACCTGACAATCTTGGACCAGAACGAGAAGATATGAAAGGACTAGTTAATAACTCTTTGATTGATTACTCTGAGAATGGGTTCTTAGGAAATACCATGGGTGGCAGATTAGAAGACACAACTTCTACAGGCGACACCACTATCAAGTTTGATAGAAAGTGGAAGAACAGAAAGGGTATCTAATGAAAAATGAAAAAACAAAAGAAGGCAGTATTAAGTCTGATACTGTGAACATGGATATGCTTAAGAGTGTATTGGAGGCAGAGGATGTAGATGTCTTTGTAGTGTCTGTTATACTCGGAAGTATATTTGGTTCTATGGACTGGCTAGAATATGAGCCATCAGCGATAGACAGCTGGCTAAATGATACTCTTGGGATAGAGGTCTCTACTGCACTTTCTGATAAAATACAGACTGCCGCAACTATAATAGGAACTGATTACTTCTTTAGATCTGTAGATATGTTTATGAAGTTCTGTCTTGTTATGTCGAACAAAGACTTATCACCTAACTCATTCATACCTCCAAGTTACATTGATATTGTGACAGGGGTTATATATGTAAATCTACTCAGAGGAAACGATAATATAGAAAAGTATGATGCAAATATTATTGCATATATCAATCTATCGAAGAAGGTAGCCGGTATAAGAAAGACACCAGAGGTTCTTGAGTTTACTAAGAATGAAGAAGAGTTAACTTCAATTGATATTGATGGATCACTTGATTCAAGAACTATGTGGGAAATTCAAGAAGAACGTTTTGCTGACTTATTAGGGAATGTCAAGGAAAAGATATTGGTAGACTACAAGGTGCTTAGTCTTATTAATCTAGATGGTGTTGAGATACCCGATTCACTATTGAGTGAGTATGACCGTTTACAGGAGGAGCGTAGCAATGTTGAATAGTAATATATCGTTTATGAAAATTGTGTCTGGAACAAGTATGTCTAGCGGAATTGATTCGTTAAGAGATCAATTAGGCAATTCTATTTTAATTGAAAATCAATTGATTTGGAAGCTAAATGTAAATGATTCAGTAGAAACTAAGTCTTATGATCTTGATTGTGTAAATGGTTCACTAAAAGTCAAGACCGATAACCCTATTAACCTAACTGGTATCTTTCCAGCAACAATTACCTGTCACCAACCAGATGCATTAAAAACACTTATCAATAGGTGCTCTTGCTTTGTTAGTTGTGAGCCAGATTTTTCTAAGGCAGGTTCTAACCTAATAGTGACTGCTGACAAATTATCAAGGGCTATCTATGATATCGACTTTGAGTCAAATGATACCATTGAAGAGAAAGAGTTTGATGATGCACTCCTATGTGAGTCATATATACGTGCAATCGATGCTGCAAATGATATTACAGTTGGATCTGATGTCCATATCAAGTACGGAACTAAAATTGCTTCTGAGTACCTTATTAAAGGTGCATTGTCTTATGCCTTATCTACTATCGCTCATAACTTGTCTAGAAATAGATTAAGAGCAGGTGATGGGATGCCAGATGTGGATGAGAGAGCTGACTTATATATGAAGCTATCAAACATTTATGAACAGCAGTTTATGGCTGGAATAAAGAAGGTAAAGCATAATAAATCTTACACCAAGTATATATCTGGTTAAACGTATGGGGTGATGAATGTCAAACTTAGTATTTTATAAACCATCAGTTAGCACTTTAGGTATCAACGCTATTGAGTTTAGGTGGCGTATCAGAAAATCATTTAAGAGATCAACAGCTGGAGAAAAGCTTAGGTTTTTGGTTCTTTCCAATGGACGGCGATACGATGTAGGAGAAACTACAGATTTAGATTCAGGAATAATTAAGATTACTATTGAAGATAAAATAGACACCATGGTCCAGTTCTTTGGTATGATTATCTATGAAAGCAATACCCATGGATCTATTCAGTCAGACTTGTTGACTGCTGGTACAGCAAATGGACATAAGACAGATTTGATTGTAACTAGAACTATGGACGCTTATTTTAAATCTTGGTCAAGAGCTGGGTTTATTTCAGATGGGCTGCTCTATGTTAAAAAGAAGAAAGGTGACGAAGTATGTAACTATTGCCTAGATAGCTTGAGTCATATCAATGTAGATGGATCTTGTCCAGTGTGCTTTGGAACAGGCTATGTTGGTGGATACTATACATATAATGTTAAGATGAGGGTTGCGAAAGAGCTTGAAGGAAACACAGAAGAGAGTATAAGCAAATTTTCTGCAGATGATACCGTAGATTCAGTTACGCTTGAGTGTACAGGAAATGTAATGCATTTATGCACATCTGGTGCGCTTTGGAAAGAGAAGCGGACTGGCTTATTGTATCGAATATTAAAAACACAGGTCTCTAAGGCTATTGCTGGTTTTCCAGTTAAGATAGTAGTAGTAGCCAGTAGACTCAGTAGAAATTCTGTTGAGTATAACATAGGAGGTGAAGGCGTTGAGCGACTTGATTAGATCGGAAAGTGAACCAACTATTTCTGTATCAGTAAAGCAAAGACTAGTAGATGAACCAATAGATTGTCTTGATATTATTTGTAAAGCAATTGAAAGTCATTTTTCAGATGCAAACAACTTAATTAACAAGGCATTGTCTGGAATGTGCTCATCAAAGGTGTTGACTATTGAACGAATCATTGGTGACCCAAGTAGTATTGAAGAGCCAAATACATCTTCGGCTATTTATATAATGGGTTCAGGAGTGCCTACGGATATCACTCCAGCTAACTTTGGAATGTTACATCTTCCTTCTGATGGTGTGTATGATTCTAAGTTTATGATTTTATCAGAGATGATTATGGTGACAGCATTGGCAAAGACATCGGCATCTGTTTCAGCAATGTCTAGGGAAATGTTCTTGCTGCTATCTTCGATAGAAGGGTATCTTTCTGGTGTTTACAATCTATATGGTGTCCAGGCGAAGCCATCTTCAATGTCAGAGTATATGCCAACGAAAGGGTCGCATATCATGTCGCTTGGAGTTACATTGGATTACCCATTTGCAACAAAGTACAAGGCTCGGGAGTCTATACTATAATTTTAATAAAGGAAGTAAGATATGATTAAACAATCATTTAAATTTACTATTGATTCTACTACTGGAGAGTCAGTGGATAGTATTTACGGAATTGCCCAGGATATAAATGTTCAGCTAACTAGCGCGTTTGACTTGAGATTAGCATCTCAGTCTGGAAGTGATGTTAGTGTTTATATTGCTTATAAAGAGATCAAAGGAAAAATAGTGCTAGGTGATGTTATATTAACTGGTGGAAATAGTCCAACTGTCCCTCCAGCAGAAGAACTTGCCATTAGTCCAGGATCAACTAGAACAATTAAGATAAAATGTATGGTGCCAGAGTCTACGGATCTAAATAATCCACATCCTGCTTCATCTGGTGGAGAATGGGCTATCGAAATACCTGGATGTTATAAATCCGGGTTCTCAGAATCGCTAACAAATATTAGTGATAAATTTTATAAAACATCTAGCTTAATTTTTGATGTTAAAGCAAAGGAGGATTTCTAATGGCTACAAAGTTTATACCGTTACCAGATTCACTTGATTCACTTGAGTATTATGGAAAGATAATTGATTCACCTACAGAAATGGATCACGTATTGCCATCTGGGACAATAGCTCTTGGAGTAAGCTTTACTGCGGTAACAAATTCACAGGATATATATTATATTCCAGATTCAGTTGCTGATCAAAATAGAGCTACATTTCTTGATATGCCACAAGGCAAGTTTACTATTCAAGCATTGGTTGTTGGACCAAATAAAGGTGGTAGGCCATTAGGGTCAAGTGGTGGTGAATTTGTTTTTGATCATAAAAATGTTTATAAGATTAGAATCGCAGATAAGGTATATACTAACAGCATTTTGACAGGGTTAACTATCCAATCAAAGGAGATTTCTGCAACAACACACCACAAGACTCTTCTTATTACAAGAGAGGTGACTGTGCTTGGTACTTGCAAGTAAATCTAAGGGGTATTGCAAATGAGTTGTAGTGAATTTAATATTGGAATTTTATCTGTCAGCCTTGGGTCTTCCTATGGGGTTATATTTGATAGTTCTCAGGTTTCCTTTGTTAGTGCATCTGCCAACGCAAGAGCTGGGTTTATTCCACGTGCAGGAAGCCCTGTTGCACATATGGTGTCTGCTAGTGCAAGTGTCGGAAGTATTTCTTGTACGGTAAAGTTAAACCCACTAGTTAATTCTGATGCTGGTACGTCTATTAATACAAGGGGAGTGAAGTCTGCCTTGGTTTCAGCTGATGCTTCTGTATCAATTGGTGAGGTAGTCTTTGCTGGGTTTCTAAAGGCTTATAGTTACTCACAGGGAAAGGAACGAGGAGACATTTCTATATCCTTTACTATTGCAACATAAAAAGGGAGGTTTGTTTTGGAAATAACATTTATACCAGTTCCTATAACTATTGGTGAAGACTCTTCATCTTTAGTTGTTGAAGGATCCATTGGTGCGTCCGAGTTCTCTGCTGTCTTCTTTGTTCAGCAGGTGGCGGTGACAGGTGGCGGAAGTTATGTGTCTATTGATGGAGGTCGTCTAAAAGATACCATTAGTCAACAGAGTACTATATCTGTTGGTGGAATATATGCGAGTAATCATGCATTCAGCTTACTTAGCGCATTGACAGATGTGATAGGCTTTTCGGTATCGATATGTGGGATTAGTTTAAAGCACTCGTACATGTCGTCAATGACAATATCAAAGCTCTCTGATGATAACATTGGACTGAGTGGAGCTCATAAAGGTATAGTCACTATGTCTGGATTTGTAAGATAGTGACCAATTTTTTAATAGAAGTGAAAATAGGGTTTTATATATATGGATAGTTTTTTAAAATTTAGTATGGCATACATATCAGCTGTTCTTGGCAATGAGGTGATTTCTTATCGGTTTATATTCATGGGCAAGTGGTATTGGGTAAATGTGTCTATATATGATTATCATGTAATAGTATACAATAGAAAAGAACGAAGAGTCAACAACCCGCTGCTATCGTATCTTATAAAGAATTCTTTTCTTAAATCAGGTATTGTTGATGAGCATATATCTAATTGTGTAAAGATTGCAACAGATGGTTATGATGAGTCGTTGGATAGATATGCTATGCTAATGGAGAGAGCAATAAGAGAGAAGAGACTTGCAGTTAAGCCTATAAATAATGTCAATGACCTTAGACACTTAGAGGATATTGTCATTGACAGCCTTGAACGTGATGTGTCAATGGAGACTTCTGAAATAATGAGCAAAATTGGATTAAACATTTCACCTAGCACTATTTATGGAGTTTCTATGTATGGAGGAAAGGCTTCTCCATTTCTAGAAAATGATAGCGAGTTTTGCGATAGTAAGTCATATAGTAGTACAGAGAAAGAAATCATTGAAGAGCTAGAGCGATTCGCTGAATCTATAAAAGAATAGAATATTCAACATTTAAATAAATGGTTTACTAATGGTCATTGACAAAGAAGAAAAAGATAGCCTCTTGGATAGACTGAAGGCGGGGCGTGAGAGGATAAAAGCTGAAAGAGATCTGGCTATTGGAAATATACATACTGGATCAATGGGACTTACTGATGCAGAAAAGAAAGTAACAAAGAAAGCATTTAGCGATAGGGTCAAAGCACGTAAGGCGAAGAAGTTTTATCAAACACATGAGCGAGTCTCTTCAGTAGGGAAGATGGACCCATTGGGAGGTCTTACTGTAAATAAAGATTCAAGTGCTAAGCTTAAGCATACAGACACTAGAAGGGCAGCAAAAGAATATAAAGGTGAGAGGGCTAGGGCTAGCAAGGCTGCTGGAGATAAAAGAAGAGGTGAAGAGTCTAAGCGAGATACTAAGGATCGTGAGGCATGGAAAAATGGAGAAAACTCTGCCGGAAGAGCCGCTAGGCATAAGAAAGAGGCTGACCAAAAAAATAATTCAAAAGCAGATGGGTCGCTTGCAAAGAACAAGGAAATAAGTAAAGTAAATAAGAAGAGTTCCAAAGATGCAAGTAACACCAGGCTTAGCGCAGAGGAAGTAGAGGCTGTAAGAGAATTACTTGAAAACTTAGGAATGAGGTAACCTTGATGAGAAAATATGACATTTATCCATTTGGCGATACAACGTCCCCTGGCTTAATTACTAGTGGGTTCGACATAACCAGGTATGCTGGAAAGGATGTAGTGAAGTGGAAGCAATTAAAGAACTACGACTCCTTAGTTTATATTGAACTTGGTTACCCAGCTGAGGTTATTGTTCGTTATTATGACCATTCTAAATTTGAATATGTAGATGAAAAGATACTTGGACTTGATTCGCATGATGAACCAGTGGTCGAGATTAGCTTGAAGTATCAACTTGTAAGGGACAGTGAGTATCTTAGACTATTTGGGGATGTAGAACCAGATGTTGTTTTATTCAGTGCTGATTCAGAATACACACTTGTGGATGCTGGAGGTGGTAGGTTCGCTAAGGTGAAGAACACCTCTTCAGGTATAGTTGAACCGACAGAAGAAGAAATTGATAATTTCGTGAATGGCAGAAGGATAGACCTAAAGAATTCAAATACACCAAGCTATAGTGGCATAGGTTCAAAAGATGGTAGAAGTGAGCTTATAAATTTTCAGCAGTCTTTTGTATACTGGAATGTATTCACCAAGGAATACAAAACTAGATATATGACAAGTGTATATTGGTCATCTAATTTTACTTGTCGATTTGGAAGTATGGCAGGAGGTGGAGGTGGAGGTGGTTCTGGTGGTGCGGCTAGTGGAGTGTCTGGATCTTATATAGACCCAGATGGTGCAGTTGGATCTGTAGTCGTTGGAGGAGGATATAGCCCTGACCCATTCATTGAACGGGTATGGAGGGGTAGGTTTACACACGGATGGGTTCAGTCTAAATATATTCAGAAGTTGGGGAAAGGGCTATATATATCTGGTTCTTCGTACTCTAATAATTCCAACATATGGAGCCCGACAGAAGTGTGGTATTATGTTAACAAAGAATATTGTGGGGCAGTGTAATGGGTTGGATGATACAAAGGTCTTCCACTTCAATGGAACATAAGAAGGTTACAGTAACCAAACGTGAAGGAATAGCATATGTCATACATAGGACAATATTGTTTGCAAAAGTGAGAGCTTCTGTAGATGTGTCTCAGTTAAATAAAAGCTCTTCTGTTGCCTCATCGCTTAGCAACTATAGTAATGCTAGTGGCGCATATGATAAGACAAAAGGTGCATGTTCAGGTTCTGCGTATATAGAGTTTAAAGATGGCAGCACTTCTTCTGTGAATCCTTTTTCTGGTATCTCTGGAGAGATAATGCCTGTTTCATCTGGATATACTCGTGGGAAAAGTGGTTTATCAAGAGGAACTCTTACTTCAATAAAAACACCAATGACGTATGTTATACAATCGATCTCAAATCTTCGGGTCTTTCAGCCAAAAGGGGCTTCTAATGACACTAGCAAGGATAGATCAAATACAACTGGTTAGTTTAAAAAAAAATATAAGGATACATTATGGGAATGGTAATTTCTCCATCTGGTTCTGGGACAACAGCTCCTTCAAGTGGACAGATGGCGGCAATGCTCGATGGGGCAAACTCAGTTAGTGCAGTCTCTGTTTCAGGGGTTCAGAGTGGATTTTTAGTAGAGTATCATGAGCATAATAAGACACTTGCAGTTGGGGTAGGTAGGGTCGAGGGATATGCGGACTATTTAGTCGGTCCATATGGTAAGCAGCTGGAGAAGTTTTACACGGAAACACGGATACCAGTTAAAGCGGGTCGATCCGCCAAGTATGTCTATTTAGCTGCGACTGTTGAGTATAAAGATGTGCCATCAGGTGACAGGTTTGAGGATAATTGGAAAAAAAAGGAATTTGCTAAGCCATACGATGTGACGGTTACAAAGCTAGATACTGGTTTGTTTGGTTCTCCTAGCCCTGCAGTTACAAACAACTACATCGTTGTATATAATGATGGAAGTGCTCCTTCTGGAGATTCAGAAAACCCATACTCAACCTATAAAGGTGGGTGTGCCAAATATAATGTTTGGGTGCCTCTTGCATCGTTTGTTCAATGTGATAACAATGACAGGCTGTTAAGCCCACTCGGTGCCTTTACATATGTTACACCATTGTATACAGGCACTAATGTAATAAAATTGCCTGGACACAAATATCTCTCGGGGTCCCCCTAGCACGGCTCCTTTTCATGGTGAATACACAAAAAACCACGTAAAGATCTCTGGTGGATATTTAAACTTCAATGGTGTTAGCGTGTGGTATCCAAATGAGGCCCAGAAGGATCCAGAGGCAGAAGCTGATGCAGGTAAGACTCTTGAGTACTTCTGGGTATCTCATACAAAGGTTGAATCAGAGGGTGATTCATCATCTAAAGACACAACCACAGGTGATGTTAAATCAAAAGAGGGTGATTCATCATTTAAAGACACAACCACAGGTGATTATGCAAAAAAGCGTATAGTACTTCCTGTTAAGTGGAGTTATCGATTAGTTGATTGGACTAATGTAGAAGCTTCGGATGCAACTGAGGCTCTGGAATTTGAGTTCGGGAAGCCAAAGGTTGTTGAAACCAATGTTCCTTTGAAGGTCAAATCTACAGCAATAGACTATGAAATCTGTATATTGTCTGACTCTATCGACTCAAGGGATTCTCATATCACTAGTTCTGCATGTATGTTCATTGGTGCACCAGAGAAAAAAGACGAGAAAAAAGACGAGAAAAAAGACGAGAAAAAAGACGAGAAGAATAAATCTAAATAATACTTAAGGCTCATTGGAGGGTTTTTATGGCAGAAGATGAAAATTGGTTAGACGAATATATAAAAGATGATGCGCAGAATGCATTTTACATAGATAAAGACAACTTTAAGGTGGAAACTGACATGAAGGAGGATTGGCTTAACCTTCTTGACGCTGGTGTTCCTTATATGCCGTCTTTGTCTCTTAGGATAATCACACTTTATAATATGTTTATGCAGAAGTGTGAACGGAGTTTGGCATCTCCTCCTGAAGACCCAACAGATGGAGATATGCTTAGGATATTACTAACAACAGATAATCAATATGAGCACACTAATAAGCTCTATAGACCAATTCCAGCTGGTGACGATGAATTTTTAGAGCTTGTTAATATGACAATGGTTAGGGATTTAAACTGGTGGATTGGTGAAATGGTTTATCGCAATTCTCTTAGTAGTGTTGACGTGCGAGGTGGTAGGACTCGTGTTTCTATGATTGGTACTGACGATAAGAGTTTGTGTGATACTGGTGGAAAAACTAATGGTGTGTTTTATCTTGGTCAAGTAAATCCTAGAACTGTAGATAGTATGAAGGATGTTGTAAAAGCAGATAGACCTGAAACCTTTCTTGATGAAGATGATACATACAAATACACTAGCAAAGTAAAAGCACCTTTGTTTTACATTACTGCCTATACAATTGAATGGCCAGCGACAGCTTCTAAGTCCTCTATTAAAAAAGTATGGAAGAAAATGTATAGCAAGGTCTATGAAGTAGCCGTAGATATGATTAAGTATGGTCAAGCTAAGGGTTTAGGTGTGACTTCTGGTAGGGCGTCTTTCACATATCCTGTTTTAACATCTTTAATAGTGGCTACTGACAAATACAGTATTTTTGAAGGAGATGATTACCTGAGCCTACCTAATGTGCCCCTCATGGTTCATGGTTCTTACGCTAGTACAACTTTTGGGCTATGTATTAATGAGAATGATGTCTCACAACCATTGGTGGCAAATCAGTCAGAGTATGATGAATGGATTAAAACGACGGAACCTTATTTTCAACAAGTTGCCGATAACGCAACAGTTATGAACGCCTTTTACGCTCAAGATACAGCAAAAGATCTTATTGCTGTATTCACTGATATCAAAGGAGCAGCTCGCAAATTTTTAAACGCAGAAAGATTAGCAAGTGCTAATGAGATAAAGAAGGGGCAGATGAATGAAGATATCAGCTTTTATGATAATACTATTGGGTTGAAAAAGGAAGAAAAAGACGAAAAAACAGTTTGGGAGGAGAACATTTACAGTGATATAAGTGATAAAGAAACTAAAGTGTCAACTGCTCTTTCAAAGTACTCAGAGCATCAAGATTCTTGGGCTGTTTATGATCATAAGAATGAACCATCAAAGGTTGGTAGGAATCGTGTCTTTAGTGATAAATTGTTCGAAAGGAAAAGAATAAGCAGATATGGCATATACAACCAAGGCTTTAATACAGATACTAACCTGGAGAAACTGACTCCAGAGAATGACTTGCTAGCAGGAACAACTAAGGAAAACCAGAAGAGTTCAATAAAGATTGAGCATAAGATATTGACGCATTCATCAGCTCCGATAATAATAAATCTATGTAGGTATACAAACACTGACAAACGACTATTGCAGAATAATCCAGACAGCGACGTAATTAGTCACAACGGGGTTGCTTTTGAGGAGTGCAGTTGTGGCGGCCACTCATATGGAAAGATCGAGCATGTGTTCGATGGCCCTAAGCGTTGGGACACAGGAGATGTAGAACCAGTTGCATCTGAAAAAAAACAGAAGATTTATTATTCAGATGATCTGTATTATAGATATATTATGGGGAAGCCAGGTATAATAGAATCTACAGCGTTTAGTTATGAGGAAGAATCTAGTAATAAGTGTACTTTATATGCACCGCTAATAAAATTAAAAGATGCAAAGTCTGTAAATAGCGTGACGGTTGGTGATGTTTACTGGAACCATCGGTCTGAAGGAAAAATTGCCAAGGTGATAGACAGGGAGGTAATTGCGTTGCGAATGACCCCTTTTTCAGAGGGTGACCAAATAAAAAGGCAACTTGATATAGATGAAGCAACTTTGTGTGGGTTGTTTTTTAACAGTATTGCTGGGGATGAAGAAGGGGTTATAAAAAAGACTATCGACTTAAAGGATATACTTGAATTCACAAAGACCTGTGCACAGAAAGAACGCGGGTATGCGCACGTTGGGATAAAAGGCAGTATTTTTGGCCTCGGCAATACATTTAAATACAAAGACCATATCTATGAGTTTGAGGGCAGATCTGAAAGTAAGATTGAACTTGAGGCCAAAGAGACTATGGGTGAAGATGAAAAAAAATATGATACAGCTAAGCGAATTCTTCCAGGCCTAGAGGTGCCATTGATACGTTGTAAAGTAACTGGACAGGTGAAAGAAGCATTTGCTAGCTTTATAGGTTCTAAAGGTGAGGTTGAGATTCCTTCGTTCTCAATCGGCTATAAGAAGAGGGATATATTTGTGGTTGACGAAGTTGTAGCAGATGGTGAAGAGTCCAAGAAGTCTGAATTCATTGATCTTCCTTTGAGTAGTGTTATCTTATCTCATAATTTTGCGTCCATGTACTTCTATTCTGGGACTTCTAATATGGGGCACTTTAGCGAAGACTATAATAAGTCCAAAGGAACATTATCCTCTGTAAGAACGAAGCCTGGAGTTAAGCATTACTTTGAGCATCCTGGGGTGTTCTATGAGAACGACGAGGCTAAAACGAAAGAGGTAGTCATCAAGAATGACGAAACTGACATGAATTTATACTTGCAGGATTTTTTCCATGTAATTCTCGATGACATAGAGTATTCGTCAGAACATAAATGTGGTATCGCTACAATTGCAGTTACACCAAAATATGCATCTAAAAACTTCAAGCCAACTGAGTATGCAAAGTTTTTAGAAAACCCATATTCAAAAATGGAAACTGCCGGCGAGTCCAAATTAGTCACAGAAGGGGTAAACTTTGCCAGTACCACTACTTCTGTGATCCAGGTTAATGCGGATGCTTGTCTATTTCGGTACTATACATCTGTGAGTTCAACGCGGAATCGGATATCCGCTAATATGCCGTGTGAGTCATACAGATTAACTCACTCGGACGGTGAAGCGTACAACCCAAAATCTATACCCGTCCATCTTCTTCCTTATGGTGTTGCTGGTGTAGAAGGACTTCCAGGTGGCTGGATGGGGATACCATTTCTACCAAAAGTACCAAACATTACTGACGTATTTAACATGGACACGTTTATTTCTAGTGTCAGTATTTTTACTACAGATACCCCAAGGGTGTCTGTTGATTGCTGCTTTGAGGCCTGGACCAAGGAGTATGGAGAGGCATATGGGTATTATACAGGAACAACATGTGATTTTACAAATGAAGTTAATTCTGCTGACTCTACTCCAAAGTTTTATCGAATGAAGGACAATAGTGCAGATATTGCTTTTGTTTCAGAAGCAGGTGACCAACCAATAAATGCAAGAGCTGGATCTCCAGGAGATGCAAAATGGGCTGGTTTACGATTCGATGACCCAGTATATTTAAAGATTAAATTTAAAGTAGAGCTACATAGCGATAAGTTAAGAGCTAGTGTTTTATAAAAAAAAGGAATAAGAGATTATGGAGATTAGTTTAACAGAGTATGGTGATGGGTTTAGATTGCAAATGGAGTCAATATCAAAAGACTTCTTGGTGTCAAATATAGACAATACTAAGGCGTTGGTTGGATACAAGATGAAGATAGGTGATTTGTCTGACTCGTCTATTTATAGTGAAGAGGGTTTTGTTGACTTTGTCTACAATAGTAAAGATGACTTATTGGATGTATTATCTAAAGTGGTTGGTGTGGATGTTATTGGAGAGCGTAGTTATAAGATTGAGGTAACTCGTGGTGGAACTACTACTATCAATGTTGTTGATATAGATGGCAATCCAGTACATGCAATGATAGTTGGAAAAAAACCAGTGGAATTGAATTTTACAATGGACCTAATTGGGTTAGTTGATCCATTTACCCATGACATACCAAAAGACTCATCTAGTGTAGTCAATGAACAATATGTACTAGTTGACTCTATCGTGCTTAACTATGAAATAAGTGATGTCGTTGTTGGTGAACTGAAGTCGTCTTTTGAGAAAGACCTAAGGCTGCTAAACAAGTCTAATGGGTTTATATTCAGATTTGGAAAATTCACAGACAGTCAAATAAAACAGATGATCAGTTAGGTGTATTGATGAATATTTACTCAATAAAAAAATATCTAAAAGACTATGCTCTTCCATATGAGGTAATAAATAAACCAATTAGCATAGAAGACATATCTGCTACAACTAGGTATCCAGTTGATTGTTGGTTTGATCATGTGAATGGTTCTGTCATTCTTACTGTTTTTATAAACAACAGGACAGACTACTATAATATCACAGACCATAACTCTGAGATATCAATCAATAAGATAGCCTCGCCATTTGGTGGAACAGTAGTTTCTATAGATAAGTACCTAAGTAATAATTCTAGTGGTAATAAAGCATTTGTTTTTAGTATTTGCTATAGAAAACCAAAGCTTAGGTTTGTAGATTTAAATGAATTTAAACTAGAGATAATAGGCAAAAACCTAAGCGTGTTTTCTAGGTCGGGTAGGTTCATAAAGGCGTATAGATTTTAATTTGAGGTAACTGAACAATGAATGAACTTAATCAGGCAATAGATAAGTATATTGCAAATAAGGAGCTTAGCCAAGACGAGATTAAGTTAATTAGTAAGGGGCTTGATCATGCGGTAAGGTCTTCTGTTAAATCCTATGGAGCTGGAAGGAGTGATCTTTATACCAAAGGTAAGGCGATGGCATGGAAGTCTCTTAGAGAATGGGACCGAGATAAGGGGGTGAAATACAACACTTACCTCAATGGTCAACTTCGTAGACTCTACAATGAAAACCAAATAACATCAAATGCACTAAAACTACCACAGCGATTCTCTTACGATAGACGAAGGGCGGTAGATGCAATGGAAGAGTATAAGGACAAACATGGCATTGAACCATCTGCAGAGTTTATTGGACAGAAGCTTGGAGTGTCTGCTAAGAAAGCCGGGGCTCTGCTCTGGGGAAAGAATGAAGTCTCTTCAAGCCAAACAACATCAGAAGAGAGTGGAGACTCATTAGTTGTTCAGTCTACTCCAGAGGATACGAGAAATGATGACATATGGAATGCAGTTTATACCGATTCAGACGAAAAGTCTAAAAAGATTATAGAGTATTTGAGCGGCTATAATAGCTCTCCAATTATTCGCAAGAAAGGTGAGATAGCAAAGAAACTGAAAATATCAAATGGTGCTTTGTCACAAAGGATTGCTACTATTCAAAGGCAGTATAATTCTTTCAATAGCTCATCAGATGGTGTTAAGTAATAAAAAAGAAGAATCAATAGAGGGGTTTGTTATGAGAGAGGAGAGAGTATCTGTGAAAGAAGTTAGTGGGCATGAAGCATTGGCTAACAATTATTTAGAAGAGACAGCTGGGGATGGATTTATTCGCAAAGCTGGCAATCTAATGACATTTACAACAGAGGATCTGGATTACAGTATTCTTAAGATGGTAACAAAGATCAAAGCTATTAATGGTAAGATCTATGTGACTGATGAAAAGGGTAACCGTCGTGTTATTAGTATTGAGACTGCGATTCAGCGTCTTCAGTATTTTGAGATCAGATTAGGTATCAGTAAAGAAGGCTCACTCCTATCTGAAGCATTCAGAACTATTTACTTTATGTTGCATCGTGAAATTATGATTGCTTGTGATCAGTTAGATGACTCTTCTGATACAGATTGCATTATGATTAACAATGTACTTGCAGGTAAACATGAGAGTGGCCAGGACTGGTCTGACTTTGAACTAGACAAGCATGGTCTTAAGTTTGTTGAAGAGCGTCGTCGTAATGAACGAATCATCGACACTTTTCAGTCACACGCGCCACTATACCCAGAGATTACAAAGTCTGAAATGTTTGGACTTGTTGCTTCTTATGTTGATAGAATTGAAGACCTTGATGGTGATGAAGTTGCAATTAAAGAAGAGACAACCGAGTTTACAATATTACTAAACTCAATGAATACCGGGTTGCGCCAGGCACGAGAAGCTGGAGAGCGCACGGGAATAACTGAATAAAGCTATTAAGCTATATGCTTAATGGAGAATAAAAAACACAAGAGATAAATATGTTTGATGAAGATAAAAAGTATGTAGTTGAGTTCGATAAAGATGGTAAAATTGTTTTTGATGCATCTGCACCGAAGCCTCCAAACTTCACTGGACAAAAGAACAATCTAATTGCACTAAGCACTCCGTCAAACAAAAATGATATCTCTGAAGGGTACAAGGTTGGCTCTAGATGGATATTTGGAGCTGAGGTATACACTTGCGTATCTGCTGTTGAAAATGCAGCGGTATGGCAGAAGCAGGTTCTTGTAGAGTACACTCAAGAAACAAGCTATATTGTTGGCTCTGTTGTCTCATTTGAGAACTGTATTTACCGTGCAAAAGGTTATGTTCAGCCAAGTGCTATCTTTATTGATGAAGAGTGGGATAAAATCCTAGATGGAGGTGACTACGATTCTGAGGTTGTACTTACAGATTTAGCAGAAGTTACCTCAAAAGATATAAAATACATCAACTACAATGGAATAGATACTTCTATTGAATTTAATGATGAGTTCAATCGGACATTTCTGTTTAGAAACTTCACAGACAACAATGTATACCTATACTTGGTGAACCATGACACTGGTGAGCGATTGCTAGATGGCGATGGAGATGTCTATAAACTGAAGTGTTCTTCTAAATTCTCTATGCGCATTGCAATTAAAGATGGCAAGCTCCTTTGGCTTAATGGTGACAACACGATGATCGATGATAGAACACTTGAGGCTTTAACTGAAAAGTTCGTTAATGACACATCGGTTATGGTTAATGAGCTTAAAGTAGCTGTTGATGTAATAAAACTTGACTATGAGAATACTGCAGTGTCAGCATATGACTCATGGGTAAAAGTTACTGGTCACATTGGAGCATCTGAAGAAGACTTTGTTGACAATTTGGTTACTCTTTTCAGATCTGGTGATGTATTACCTTTTCCGACTGGTAGTAATAGTATCTTTTTTAAGGAAGATGAAAATGTAATGTATGTTGATATTCTTGACAAAAAGACAGACAAATTCAATTGGGTAAGAATCTCAAATAGTATTAAGATGAGAGGTACAGATACATATACAAATATCATTGCAAATGCATCTGCATCAAATGGTGATTTATGGATTGTTTCTGATGACCACCTGCCAGATGCTAAGGCTGGTGATGGCATGTTTTACTTCAATTCAGCCTGGGCAAATATAGGCGCCATTGTTGGGCCTAAAGGTGACAAGGGCGATAGCGGCGATCAAGGCGTCAAGGGAGATAAAGGTGCTGACTCTACTGTTCCTGGACCCCAAGGTAACACGGGTGCTACTGGACCTAAGGGTGATACGGGTGACCAAGGTGTTGCAGGGCCTAAGGGTGATACGGGTGCAATTGGGCCAATAGGACCAACTGGCGCAGATTCTACTGTTCAAGGACCCAAAGGAGATAAGGGAGATAAAGGACCTAAAGGTGATACGGGTTCTATTGGGCCAACTGGTGCTACGGGTGCTGACTCTACTGTTCCGGGACCCCAGGGTAACACGGGTGCTCAAGGACCTAAAGGTGACACGGGTGCTATTGGGCCAATAGGACCAAAGGGTGATGCGGGTGCTATTGGACCTAAGGGTGACACGGGGTCTAAAGGTGACCAAGGTGTTGCAGGACCAAAGGGTGATGCGGGTGCTATTGGCCCAATAGGACCAACTGGCGCAGATTCTACTGTTCAAGGACCCAAAGGAGATAAGGGAGATAAGGGAGATAAAGGAGATAAAGGAGACACTGGACCAGAAGGACCTCAAGGTATTGATGGCGCGGTTGGTAGTGAAGCTGCTAGAGATGAAGCTGTAGCCGCTAAAGACTTAGCTCTTGCGTAT